>ML426191.1:0-10389 GCA_005239525.1 Nicotiana knightiana
GGCACCCCCTGGCGTTTGGGGGATAACGCCTGGGTAACGCCAGGCACCCCCTGGCGTTTGGGGCATAACGCCTGGGTAACGCCAGGCACCCCCTAGAGTTTAGGGGATAACGCATGGGTAACGCCAGGCACCTTCTGGCCTTAAGAGCCAAACGCCTGGCTAACGCCAGGCTTGTCCCGGGTCGCTCCTTTTCGATTCTTGCGCGTATTTTCTGACGTTTATGCTCTCATTTAGCTCGGCTTCCATTTCCAACTCACCTACACATTAAATAAACTCCATTAGGCACATACGACGTGTATTTTTATCATTAAAGCACATAAAATGCAAGGTATATAATGCTTAAAATCATGAATTCTAGCCACGCATCAACACCCCACACTTAGACTCTTGCTCGTCCTCGAGNCACATACGACATGTATTTTTATCATTAAAGCACATAAAATGCAAGGTATATAATGCTTAAAATCATGAATTCTAGCCACACATCACTTGTACTATGCTGTTATGAATTGTTGTAGAATATTGGTGTTGGACCCGACCTTTGTGTTAGCTCGTCACTACTTTCAACCTAGGATTAGGTTTGTTACTTACTGAGTACATGGGGTCGGTTGTACTCTACTACACTTCTGCACCTTACGTGCAGATGTTGGCTGTTGATGTTGTTGTGTTCGATGAGAGCTGGATTGAAGATGTACCTGCGTCCCGGTTGTAGCTGCCTCTTGATCGTGGTAGCCTTAGATCTATAAAACTCTGTTTATGTAATTTTCAAACAGTCAATGTATTTATTTCATTTCATCTTTGTAAATTTTATTCTTAGAAGCTTATGATTTATACTACCAGTCCTTGGGATATGTATAAAATTCAGTAAATTACTTTCGTTTATTTATCTTGTTAATATCATTGGAATTAGATAGTTACTAGTTGGCTTACCTAGCGGATTAGGTTAGGTGCCATCACGACTAGTGAATTTTGGGCCGTGACAAGTAGATCCAAAATAAAGAGGTAAAGTTATAACAATTTAGCAACTTTGAAGTGTATGATAAGGTTTACAAAGTATCATGTCTGATTTTTGAGTCCCGAACTTATATTGAAATTCATATAATACTATATTAAAACTCATTGCTTTTTTAACCTTTACTGATCGTGGTCAATGATGCTAATTATTTGTAAGAGCTAATGCCAAATACTTTTTACTGTTTCATCTAAAATTTCCAATTTAGGATGACCAACCCTAGCCTGATTCTTTCTGAAGTTTTGTGATTTTGACTTCATTTCTTTCTTACCTTTGTGGTAGAAGAACTATGATTAAAAGTATATTTTATGATTAGAATATTACATCTGCTATACAATGTAAATGATTTCATTTGACATTATTGTAAGAAGGAATATATAGAATACATATGAATATATTTAGATAAAGTATCTAAGTTATATTTAGTTTATGGCAACAATTGTCTAAGTTATTTCTCATATATTTGATTGAGCCCTTAGAATGATTGGGAAGCATAATATAGTCTTTAATATATGTCATTTTAAAAAATTTATAATAATTAACACTATATTATAAGTGTGAAGCTCTAAAGTTAAAATTGAATTACTAAAATATCCATCAGAATCTGAAAGACCATTTTACCTTTCCTTTAAACACTGCAATTCTTATAATAGTTCTGTACCAAAAAGTAAATTTACATTCTAATAAATGATAAATATCTATAAAATTAAATTAAATTATTTTTTCAAAAGTATATAAGAAATTTACACCTGATTGAATTCAAATTGTGATGTACTTATTGATATAAGATTATTTGGCGAACTACACCTATTTGGAGTGTTTGTTCATTTTTTTTCTTGTATTTGCATAATATATGCAATACTCATTTCTAATACATAAATAATTCTCATTCACGAAATATATGGTAATTCATGATTAACAAAGTACATGGTAGGATGAGCATGAAATTTAATTCAAAGCAAGATATATAAGTTATAGAAATCTATAATTATCTTAGACTTGAATGAATATTTTTCTTTTTCTGAAATTTTTGCCTTTTCCCCTATTTTTCCATTTATAGGCTACCTTAAAACAAACAAAATTCATGACTTTTCAAGTTCTTTTTATTACGCCTTACTCGCTTCGTCTTCAAATGAATAATTTTGCAAAACTAAATATCACAAAAATAATATTATAATGACTAAATACTTTCTTCATTTTTTTCATGCCTTTTTGAGCATGGATTACTATTGTGTTTCCTTAAAGAGTTTATTTTGTTTGAGTAGAGATTGACCCAAGTAGCAACCTATCCAACCACTTAAATTAAAAATAGCTGGTGGAGGTATAAAATATGCATAATTTATGTATTATATATGTACAAACATTGCATAATCTATTTATGGCTAGAAAATGTAAACAGTTAATATGACCAGCTATATGTGTAAAGATCCCATTTTATTATTCTGTGGCTTCGTTCCATTTTGTAATTTTAAAATGTAAAATATAAATAGATACTCAATTGTGATAGGAGTTAGACAGTTATTTTTTCCGATATATAATCAAATTCTCTTTTTTCCTCTAAGATTCGGGTCTTTCTTCATTTTTGCCTCAATTACTCTATAAGAATTTTTGCAAGTTATAGTATAATAGTATTATAGTCAGACCTCTTTATAATATTATTTCTATATAACAACACTTCACTATAAAAGTTAAGCTTTTTCAGAATTAATTTTTATCTTATGTTATAATATATATTCTTGATAATAACACTTCGCTATAATATTTAAAAATATTCGGAATAAATAAAATTATTGTAGAGAGGTTTAACCGTATATACGTCCTTCTTTAGTTCCTTTTTCCTCTTTCGAAGAATATTCCTTCCATTCGGCCCCTTTCCCAGTTCAAATTCTGGTTTCCCTCGGCCATTTTGGCCATTCCTTGCCCGACGTAAAACCCTTGTTAGAATTTGCATTATCTGCGAGTTATTATAAGGTTCATACGAAAGCCAGGAAGGCTATGACATCGGAGTCTCCCGGATAGATGCTGAGTCAAAATTTAAATTTGCCGTCAAACTCATAATTGGTCTTTGGCTACTAGGTTCATAATTAAATAATTTTATATATTTAATGAACTTTATAATACATCGTATTGAGGCGTGATTGATGAAATAAATTTTGTACGGCAAGAAAGTATTACCGAAACTTAAAGGTAAGTTCTACAAAGTGATGGTTAGAGCGATGATGTTGAATAGGATTGAGTGTTGACCAGTCAAAATCGCTCATGTCCGGAAGATGAAGGTAGCAGAGATGGAGATGTTGAGATGGATGTGCGGGCACACCAGGTTAGATAAAATTAGAAATGAGGTTCTTTACGACAAGGTGGGTGTGGCATCTATTGAGGACAAGATGCGGGAACCGCGGCTTGTGATTTGGTCATGTGAGGAGGAGGAGCGCAGATGCCCCGGTGAGAAGGTGTGAGGGCCTACGGAGAGGCAGAGGTAGGCCAAAAATGAGGTGTGAAGAGGTAAATCAAGACATGACGCAACTTCAGCTGACCGAAGACATTCCCTTGATAGGAAGGTATGGAGGTCGAGAATTAGGGTAGTAGAGTAGGTAGCATAGAGTGTTCATAACAGTAGTATTGTCACACAATCTCGCTTTCAGTTGGTAGTACGTTTTTATGGCTAACCGTTGTTTTCTTTCATTGTTGATCACCTTACTATTTTGTTGTCTTTATTCTGTTTTTATATGGCTTTTGGTTAGGGGTGAGCACAAAATCCGAAAAACTTAATTCCGAACCGAATCGGACCGAATTAATTTGGTATTTCGGTTTCAGTTTTTCTGTATTTCGGTATTTCGATAATTAGATTCGGTATACGGTATTGAATTTTTGATATTTCGGTATTTCGGCACACCGAAATACCGAAATAGTATAGTCCAAGCCCAACTTTATTTTTATTTTTTAGCCCAATAACCTTAAGCCCACAACCCAAAAGTCCAAAATTCCTATTAATTTAATATTTCTGGTATTAATACTAATATAACAAAAAAGTGAAATTGATATCTTAAACTCTGAGTAGAAAAGTATTTAGAATCAATAGAAAATGTTTTCTTTTCGATGACTTACTTTGCAAACTTAAAATAAAAAAGTAAGATAGTTACTTCTATTTTAATTTGAATATTTAGCTATTCGATAAAGACCATTTAACAAACATAGTCACTGACCATGCCACAATTTTTAGGTACACGTAAATGATAAAGTATGGCTTTATACTCGAGGCATCAAATGAGTTGTTGCTCTTTATGTGTAAGTTGTAATACTTGGTGCAACTTTTTCTCTTGTATTAGCAAATGGTATTATAAGATGCTTCCCTTGTATTGCCTCCATTTTCAATCAAATGCTAGTAAATAATACTAGCTGTATTGGTTTAAAAAGTTGAAGAGCTACAGATTTGAATAAGCAGAAGTCTCGTAACATAGATTATTAGATTTGGGTTAAACCGAAACCGTATCGAAACCGTACCGAACCAAAATAAGAAATACCGAACCATACCGAAATATTTTGGTACGGTATTTGGTACACACAATTGATAAACCGAATACCGAACCGAAATTCTTAAATACCGAACCGAAGTACCGAATGCCCACACCTACTTTTGGTGTTGTTTCTTCATATTTATATTTTCATTAATGTGGTTCTTATACTTTCCTGAGTCGAGAGTATATTGAAAACAACCTCTTTATCCTCACAAGGTAGGGGTAAGGTCTGGATATACACTATCCTCTCCAAACCGCACAGTGTGAGATAATAATATTGTTATTGTTGAATGAACTTTATAATACAAATACAAAATCTAAACAAAAATTAATGGGTTCATCCAAATCCGTACCTAATACTCTTGTTCCTCCCCCTGCTCATAGGTGGCATCATCCGATTAATCAACTTGATATTATTCAAGATAGAATTAGGTTGATCATGAAGTTGAGAGGGCGAGGATGAGAGTATGTTTTGGTAAGGACTTAGTTGGGGTTTTATGCAGGAAATGCGTGAATAAAAGCACTCCTAACTCCTATGTTAGTAGAATTCTCAATACCTATAAATTTCACCTTCCCAAACCAAAAATCTCAAAAGTACTCCAAAAATCATTTTGTCCCCTCAACTCCTAAAAATGGCAACAAAGTCTCTTCTCCTCGTCCTCGTTGCTAGCGCACTTGCTTTATCCGTAGGCGCTAGGAGTATTGAAACAACGGTAAAAGCAGCTTATAACCAGAAGTCATATTTTCTGCCCCCTTTACCGTCTGATTATGGTGGATTTCGGGGTAGCAAGCCGATTGTTGAAGGTCGTTATGATCCACATGGTCATACAAGTTTAAATGGCAATAGAGGTTTTGGTGACTATGAAAACGATGTGCTTCTTGCTAGTGGCCAAAGTGAAGTACTAGATGATGGAGCACTTGGGCGTGACCAGCCCTGAACTCCGAGTTCCGTTCAGTGTCCACCCTAGAGGCGGAGCGCAGATTTCAATTTTGTGGTTCTGGATTTTAGAATATTGATTTTAAGTGCTAATAACTGAATCTTAAATTTAATATTTGTAACATATTTAATGAAAATTTTAATACAAAGATACTATTGGAGCAAAATTTACTGGATTCTGCCGCTCCGTGTCGCTGGTCCACCCTACCATACAAAGAAATGTAGAATCGATGAGAACATTGGTGTTTAGTATGAAGCTTTAAATGAAGCTTCAGTCAATTGGTGTTTAGTATACAAAGTGAATTGCCCCTAATTTTGCAATGTTTTCCTAGTCTCTGTATTGCTCGCCACATCCTATTGGAGCTTTGGACGAAAATCTAGCCAGCCTTTTCAATTAGGGACCTCATAGATAATTTTGATTTCAAGGCTTTTTTTTTTTTTTTTTTTTTTTTTTTTTTTTTTTTTNGTTTTTTTTGTTTTTTCAAGGCCATTATTTATATGAATTTCAACTTAACTTATGTAGAAATTACACGGGGCGTCTTATTTGGTCGCTCCCATTTTACATATATCCACTTTTTAATTTTTTTTAATTTCACGCCTCTTTCTCCTCCCCTTCTCCTCCGCTTTCTTCTCCTCCTCCTCCTCCTCCTCCTCCTCTTCCTCTTCCTTCTTCTTCTTCTTCAAGTGATAATGATTTTATATGGTGGTTGTGAATATATTTGAATGTTGTTTATGATGTTTTATAATGATGAGCTGTTATGACGTTTTATTTTTTATTGTTGCTTACGATTTCTTCTTCTTATTTTTCTTAATTACAAAATGGGTTCATTAGATTTATTATCATTTTGACAAATTAATGATTATGGTTTGTTCCTAATGATATTTGGAGGTTGTGTTTCAAATTTGAGCTCATTTGAAGTAGATTTAGGTATTAAATCGTATATTGGATTGTTATAATTCGAAGAACAAGCTTCTGTTTCTGGACAATTTTCTTAAGACTTATTGGCCTTAAGTGAATGAAAACCTTTGTTGCACTTCAGACTTTTTGGCCTTAAGTGCATCTGAAGTGCAATTTTTCACTTCAGACTTATTTGCCTTAAGTGCATCTGAAGTGCATTTGCACTTCAGACTTATTAGCCTTAAGTGAATGAAACCATTGGTTGCACTTCAGACCTATTTGGCCTTAAGTGCGTTTGAAGTGCAATTTTTTCACTTCAGATATTTTTTCTTTTAACTTCAGACCCGACAAGCTGAAGTTGATCGGAAAGTGGGTACGCTTGCAAACTTTTTTGCAAAATGGATATAGGTTCAATTGTGACCCAAAAACCGGGTATAGATGAAAAAACTCCATTAACTTGCATACATTGAAAATATGAATATTTTTTGCATTGTTAGTATATCTGTAACTATTACTTAAGATGTTTTTAGCATATAAATGTGTACATGGACCGGGTTGGTTCGATTTTTATCAAAACTAAATCAAATCAACTATATCGGTTTGGATTAGTTCAGTTTTGTCGGGTTTTCACATTTTTTGTTACATGAATGTTATTCCAATCTTATTTTGTTAAAGTTGTAGATATAGTTTTGATAAGTGAATATATATTTAGTAAATATTGAAAAAATTGACAAACATATGATCTATTAAAATATTCTAATGGGAGAATTCTTTTAGCAACACATGATAATTATTTTCTTAGTGGTCTAACAATAATTTTTCCTTAATATACGCTTTCAAGGTTAACAGATGATATGATCCCAAAAATTTCTACATTTCTAAAGAAAATTCAATATAAAGTCTTCAAAATATATACAAAAGTATATATTTATATGTCGATTTGGTTCGGATTTTTTTACTCAATACCAAATCAAGTCAAACCAAACATAATCGAATTTTAAATTAGTTTGGTTTGATTTTTCGGTTTGATACAGTTTTCCGATTCAGTTTGAACACCCCTAGGTAGAATGATACATTAATTTCCTTTTAAAAATATTGTTAGGTTTAAGATTTTAGACTCAAGTTACATTGAATTTGCGTTAATCCACGAAGAGTATGCGGCAGAGAGGTGAATTCTTGAATATAGATTATAATGTTTGGACCCTCCAAAAATATTGGTATACAATGACAAATTTTTCAAAAATATATAGTTTTTTGGAAATGTGACACACATCATATTTGGAGGATCCGATATACACCGGCATTTCTTTTTGACTCGAACAACATAGTCAATAGGTGCATGTCAAAAGATAAT
This sequence comes from Nicotiana knightiana, assembly GCA_005239525.1. Classification (NCBI taxonomy): domain Eukaryota; kingdom Viridiplantae; phylum Streptophyta; class Magnoliopsida; order Solanales; family Solanaceae; genus Nicotiana; species Nicotiana knightiana. Next base: position 7,717 of record ML426191.1, read on the forward strand.
TAGTTTTTGTTGGAACTGTATTGATTTATTAGTTATAAAATCAATATTCTCATGAATTATTCAAACAAAACCTACATATATTGCTATGGACAGAGGTGTTCATGAAAATCCGAAAAACAGAATCAAACCGAAAATGGAACCAAACCGATCAAAAAAATCCAAAACTTTTAAGGTTTGATTTGGTTTGGTTTTGTTTTTGAATTTTAAAAGCCGATCAAATTTGGTTTGGTTTTTGTTTTAATAAAAAAATAACCGAAAAACCGAACCAAACCGACTATAGAAGTAGCTATTAAATTTTATTATTACACCTATATATATGTATATTTTTATATAAAGTTTCTAAAATTTTATAGTACGTATTAGTCGTTTGCATTTTTAATCTAGTTATTTGCTATTATAATAATCTAATTATTTGCCTTTACATTCTAGTTTGATTGCTAGTTTTCTTTTGCTAAGTACAAAAATTTATTTCATATTAAAATAATCAATTTTCAATTATTCATTACTATTTGATTCAATTATCATCAACATATCTTGGTAAATGATAGACTTCTCAAAGAGCAGTTGGTTTGATAGTGTTACGTTAAAAATGTAATCGCCGGAATATGTATTTGGTAGTGTATGTCTCATATTTAAGAAAAAACCCGATAAATAACCGAAAAACCGACAAAAACCGAATCGATAAAAAACCAACTTAATTGGTTTAGTTTGATTTCAGTATTTGAGGAACCGACTTATTTGGTTTAGTTTTATTTTAGGGAAAAACCGATCCAAACCGAACCATGAACACCCCTAGCTATGGAAATTCAATCCACACTTGCATTCAGAATTTAAAAAGTATTTTCATATCCTATACTCTGTGATTATAAAACAAAGATCCTAGCTAAATACAATAAACTAGAACTATATATACTAAACCTAATCCCAAATTGAATCATTCAACTCCAATCACAAAGTCTGGAGCATTTTATGCAGTTAAATAATTCCATTACAAACTATAAGGGAAAAACATATTCTTAATCTCCCCAAAGATGATTTTACCCAATCATTAGCAAAAAAATAGCACATTCTCTTTTACAAGTTATGGGTTTATCCACTAATCAAAATTTAATCACATGCTCCAAATGGCCCCTTTACACTACTCAAAAATTTAGTTGTCTTTAAGTTATATGTATTGATTATGCAAAATATTTTTAAATAATTAGATTACTTATTAAGTAAATTACAGGTAAATTTCTCGATAAGCATTAACTAGTAATCTGATTAAGATGTCAATAAACCTATGATCATATGTAAAAATTCATTGATAATATAGAAAGATCTTTACTAAAAATATACTCCTTACTTCCCAATTTATATGGGTATTTGACTAGATACAAAATTTAAGAAAAAAATTAAATTATTTAACACTTATTGTCTATATTACAACAAGCTATACAAATTTATGTGGTTATAACTATTGTAATTGATACAGAAGTAAAAATTAATTTTTTAAACGTAGAATGACACGATAAGGAGTGTTACATAAATTTGGAGAGGGTGAGTATTATTAAAGGAAATTTTACCTCATATAGCAAAGGCATACACCTTATTTATTATAAACCAATTATTTTAAATATTATTTTCTATAATTACCTTTTATGTTTTATAGCAAAATAAGTATTTATGGTATAATGCCATTTGAGGCATGCAATATGCTATTTATGTTTTTCCTCCTCTTAGACAATTGGATATACCTATTTTAAAGGTGATTGTCGTTACTGTATTCATTAACACATGGCACGAATACATGCGCGTATATCTGAACTGTCCTGATTTTAGGCACTTTCATGAATATAGCAGCCCAAATACATGTGAATACATGCGCGTTCAGCTGGACTGCCCTGGTTTTAGATACTTTTTGCTACTGTATTTATGAATACATGGCGCGAATACATGTGTGTATAGCTGGACTGCGTTGATTTTACGCGCTTTTTACTGCTGTATTCATGAATAAAGCAGCGCAAATACATGTGATTACATGCGCGTACAGGTGGATTGCCCTGATTTTAGGCGCTTTTTGCTGATGTATTCATGAATGCACGATGTGAATACATGCATATACAACTAGACTGCCTAGATTATTAGGCGCTTTTTGCTGCTGTATGCATGAATACAGCAGCGAGAATACATCGGATACACTACGATGACAACTGAATAGTAGCTATAAGAAGTAATTATGTATATGGTAGCTATAACAAGTTAATAGCCACTAAACAATAGTGGTTTATGAAAATTCCTCTAATTTAAGGGTGTGTTTGTATAACGAAAAATATTTTCCGTGGAATTTCTTGAAAAACAAGTAGTAATCTTATTCATTTTTCAGTGTTTGGTACGCAAATTAAGGGAAATAACTTCTCAAGAGTATTCATAAATAATTTAGATATAATAAACATGAAGCCATAAACTTTCGAACCAACAACCTTCCGAACTCACAAATTTCATAAACTTCCGAAACCGCGAAATTTCGAAACTGTAAACTTTATAATTTCTAAACCCATAAACTTCCAAACACATATACCTCCGAACTTATAACTTTGGAACTTGTAAAATTTCGAACCTGTAAATCGAACGATGAAAAAGCTAAAACTAAAAATATATAAAAAAAAAATTCACGAGGGGGGAGGGAGATCA
>ML426191.1:10405-36237 GCA_005239525.1 Nicotiana knightiana
GGCGTAGAAAAATGAAAAAAATAGAAATTTGAAACTATAAAAGAAAAGTAAATTTTTTTTTTGGGAGAAGGGTAGGAGGGTGGGTGGTGACCGGAGAAAAATTGAAATTTGAAAAACTTTTTTGGAGAGAGGGGGTAAGGTGGGTAAGTGTGGGGTGGGGTTAGGTGCGTGGGTGTGGGTTAGTGATAGTGGGGAAGGAGTTTTGAAAAATGTTTTTGATAAGAAAAATCTTTTAATGAGATTATACCGCCAATATTTTTCAAAACATTTAAGCCAACCAAACATAAAAAACGTAAACTTCAAACCAAACACAGTCTAAATCCAAATCTAATTACATGGTACAGACGGGTCCCGCATACCATAACCCACTATTCTTCCCTCTAGATAATTAGCTGAAACCAAACTGCGGAAGACTGAAAATAGTCAAATAAAGATCAAAACTTTCATCTTGTTACGGGTGAAGAAGAGCAAAAAGAATGGGATCAATAGCTAAAATTGGGTTGCAAAAATACTTGTTACAACTTCAGCAACACCCTTTAAGAACAAAGGTCTCACCTTTTTCTCACTTTCTACATTTTCTTTGGACTAATTTACTCTCTATGCTTCATTTTATCTGATTTGTGAAGGGTTTTTTTCGCTATTTCGAGCTGTTAATTCAATTCTTGATCTGGGTGGTTTTTTATATCTCGAAAAGTTTCCATTTAAGAACAAAGATCTCAGCTTTTCCCAGTGGCGAAGTTAGGAATTCCTCGGGTGTTCAAATTTGAAAGAAGTGAAAAATTTGTTCAATATGTGTTATATGCCTTTAAAACGTAATATTTTGCCTATTTATACGGTGTAATTTTTCGACGGAGGGGTCAGTTTTTTTCCTATTTACACAGTGCAATTTTTCGATAAATTGACAGCCCTTATGACCATGTGGCTTCGCCACAAGCTTTCCCCCTCTCTTCTAGTTTCTTTATATTTTTTGGTTTTATTTTTCAAAATTTTATATTAGTGAATATGGGTTTTAAAATAGAGACTAGCTTAAAAGTAATTTTAATGTAAAGTTTAAGTATTGTGCAATGGTAGTGTAAACGATATTTATACAATCAAGTCAGTTAAAAGTTAATTGCAGGTAACTCTACTGATCATTGATTGTTAATCTTTAATACGTAAATGGTAAGTAATTTGTTATAACATGTTAAAATTATACTGATAATGTAAAAAAATTATGACACTGTTAGTGCGTTAACTTAAATTCTTAATGTGATGGCATCATGACACCCAATGGTGTGGACTAGTCGTCAATGAAGTAAGAATGGATCAGGGTAAATTACAATGGCAAAAAATTAGTTGATTTATTTCTATTTGTCTAAATCTTGATAGATAGAGTTACTTGCTATATGCACCGTTGAGAGGTAGCAAATATGGAGTTGATTAGTTAAGGTGCACTTAAGTTGGCCGAACACCACCATTATAATAAAAGAGATAGTATAATTTTGATGAATTCAAATGCATTATATTGGAATCTGGGTGTAGCAAGTAAGAGGTTCATCACATCGTTGTCTATGTGTGTGGTGTATGAATGGACCTGAATTGAATAGAATGAATATAAAAGATTCTTGTAGTTGACTTTAACTAGTTTGGGATTAAGATGTAGGTTATCAAGTGGAATGGTGTGGGTTACTTTTAAGGGTTTTTTTAGCTCAATTGGTACTGCGATTTTGTCGTTATAGATTTCTAGTGTTTGCAATTTATAATTGCAGGCAATAACAGCGGCAGTTTTGTCAGCGATCAGTGATATAGTGGCTCAAAAGATCACTGGCATTAAGAGACTTCAAGTCAGACGCCTTCTTCTGAAAGTGGTACTGTTTTCATGGTTTCCTTTTAAATACACCCGTTTGCTTCTCTTTTTCCCTTTCCTTTTTGCTCGAAGCAAGGTAAAAGGCTACCAGTAGAATACTTTTCCGACTCTACCCTGATCTTATTCATGAGTTCTTGGTATTCTGCTATTTTTTGATTAAGATTAACCTGATTCTGCAGCGCACTATCCTAGTCACTCATACTGTATTGTCAACTATCGATCACTTTTAGCCTCTTTGTACACTTTTGTGAAAACAGCATGAAGTAAAGCCTGACGAAGCAGACAATACCTTCTTAACATACTGTCCGACATTATGCTTATAAATGCTATAGTAACCCACAGTAATCTCGTCCTGTTTCAATTTGATGAAGTTCAATTTTATTGATGTTGTGGCGGGGGGGAGGGGGGNGGGGACCTGTCTACAAGTATTATACCAGAATGTAGAAAACCTACATCATATGATTCTCTACAAAAGACAATCAGTCAATCTATACTAATAGGATTGTCATCTATGTTCATTGGGTTAGTTGTTCGTTGTTGTCATCGATGTTATCACATAATTTAGTCAAATTTTCTATATGACCGTTCTTACATTAATTCATTAAAGAGAAAAATTCTATTATATTTCAGAAAAAAATGGATGTAAAAGCTTGATGATTTCCTAAAAGAAGAAAGGATAAAATAGAAGTTACTAACTTGAAATCCAATTTGAAAAAAAGATTAAAATCAAGAAAATAAAGTAATAGTAAAGCAAAGTCATAGTAAAATACAACGATTTTTCTAAAGTGTTGGGCGTTCATGTCACAGAACCTTTCTCTAGCCAAGAATCCCATTATTGATGGAATGGATCCAATTCATTGGCTAAAGAAAAATCTATCGTTTTAACACTCAAAAAAAAAAAAAAAAAAAAAAAAAAAAAAANAAAGAGGAATTAAGTTCCTTACATCTAAAGTTCCTCTCCTTCGAGGTATAGGGCACATTCCGCAATAACCATGCTTTAAACCTCAATCCAGCTCTCAAACTATGTGATCCTCGTCACCAGTGAGCTTAATGTTGATAGTCTGACGAATCATTTTGGTTCTAGAGAGTTCTGATCTTCCCTTATATCTGAGTAAATTGATGTTAAGTTTTTCTTTTTCTTAAATTAGAATTTCAAAATTTTTGCAAATCAATTTTGATTACGATGGTTTGAATATGAGCTGCAAATGATGTAACAGCTCTTGTCTTTGTTGGGATTCTTTTCCCTCTTCTTTTCCCGGATTGAATCACCCTATTCATATGCTTGATCTAGTGTGCAAGGCTTCTGCATGGAGTCTAGCAAGGCTGAAAATTGACATCCAAATTCATCAAGTCGTTAAAAAAAGTTTGGATTTTATGACTAGCTTCGGGAACTTAATGATTGATCTACTTTATTAAATAAATCAGTAGGATAAGTAAAAGTTTGAGAAAACTGAAGATGGTATGAAAGTGGTGCTTGAAAACGCTTCGATATCTTTTAGCTGCTGTGAAGTTGTGTCTGTCGTGTTTGGAGAAAATGGAAACAGAACAAACAAATAGCAAGTAAGCATATATTAGGACTTTTAAGCTCTGAGGCTTAGTCCAGTTATAGTGCTAAGTCAAGTTTACTTCCATCTCAAGGTTCATTTCTGATGTATCCTTTATATCTTTTCCTTTGCTTACCACATATAAGTTGCTATCTGGGACTGTCATTGGCTGCTAACATAACTATATGCAGCTTTTTGGCTTTGCCTATCTCGGGCCATTTGGGCATTTTCTTCACTTATTGCTGGACAAACTTTTCAAGGGGAAGAAAGACACACCAACAGTTGCAAAAAAGGTAATCAAAACCCTTCTTTTTTGGATAATTTACAATAAGTATCGGGAAAAGAAGTTCCAGATTCCTATTGTACTTGCTGCTCTCATCCACTGATCCACATCCTTTTGTGTCACAATTACCCCTCAGTTCTTTTTCTTTCCTTTTTGGTGTAATAGATTATTTTCAACATTAATCAATCGTTAACTCCTTAGCTATATTACCACTATTGGTCAAACAATATTTTTCAGTTGGGAAAAGCTTTAAAAGAGTAATAACAGATAAGTTTACAAGAATATGAAACTTGCAATTAATTGTTTCAGGTGGTGCTGGAACAAGTGACATCTTCGCCTTGGAATAACTTGCTTTTCATGATTTACTATGGGTTAGTTATTGAAAGTGAGTTTTATTCCGAGCTAGAAATATATTTCATTTTTGAAAATTTCATGGATTACATGAGGCTTCTGCAAGTAATTACGCGAGTAGGTATATTGAAGTTATGAGAATTGGAACCTTAAGTGTCGACTTAGAATGCATAAATTATTTATGGATTTGAATCTACAAAATTTGTGAATGTCAAATGCACTCTGAAGCACTACGCCTTTTTACAAGCTGCAAAAAAGTCAAGTGATCTCTGACCTCTCTGAACTTGGGCGGAGAGGAGAAATCATACTCCTTTTATTACTCTTCTAATTACCAACCAGTAGAAGTAGATGATCAATACTCCATCTAAGAGAAGATTTTACATTCAAACCAAAGATAGCACCACTTAATAGGCAAGTTTGACATCATTGCAGCCCTAGTAGGAGTTGATCTCGTAAAAGCAAAATGGTAATTTTGCCCCCCCCCCCGCCTCCCCCAACACACACACACACAACAACAACGACAAAAAAAAATCTGTCTTAAAAACCCATGAAATATGTGTTTAAGTCTGACGTTGATGCTCCACCAAAAGTCGTTCTGTTAATTGACCTCCAAAATCTTGCTTGCATTAGAGTAGAATGTTTACATTGCACCCCTAGGTGTCCGACCCTTCCCGGGACCCTGCGTGCGGGATGCTTTGTGTACCGGGCTGCCTTTTTAATTGACCTCCCAAATCTCCCTAGTCGCTAGTCCCTAGTTGTAGGAAATATCAGCAAGAATGAAGCATTTGAATATTTGACTCTTAAATGATACATTGAACTTTCATTAGCTAGAAGTATATCAATATATATATATATGCACATACCAAAGCTTTGGGCTGATAGAATCTTGTAACATGTACAGGTAGACCCTGGATCCAGGTGAAGTCTAATATTAAGAGGGAATATCCAAAAGTGCAGTATACGGCTTGGACGGTTTGTCAAATTCTCCCTCTTTCAGATTCAAATTTTGTTATTCTGCTGTATAGTGAACTATTAACTGTATCAATCGTTCAAATTACGCAGTTTTGGCCAGTCGTGGGTTGGATTAATCACCAGTATGTGCCGCTGCAGTTCCGTGTCATCTTTCACAGCATCATCGCATGTGGCTGGTATGCTACATTTACCTACTCGTCGCTACTGTTTATGATATGGTCAATTTCATTTTCACCTCAATTTTTTCACAAAATAGTTAGTTGATCCTTTCTTGTATTCAACTTGTAGGGGAATATTTTTAAATCTACGTGCTAGATCAATGGCTTTAAAGAAAGCTTGAAAAAATCTCAAAGTTGCAATTTGGACATGGTCACATGGTAACATATTCATATATAGTTCAAAGATTATAGGGGCTTGCTTCTTCAAGCTCCATCCAACCTATACAGGACGTCGCCGCTTTCTCTCTGCTACTAGTGGCTTATGTAGTGGTTGGCGTTCCGACGTCCTACTAGTGGCTTGTCTTTAATGAATGCTGTCAGTTTTTAGTTTGTTGTATTTTATGTTTCTTTTTTTTTTTTTTTGGTTTTTTTCTTCTTGAATATTAGGACATCTTTTTGAATTAAAAGGTTGGTTATCATAGAGCACCATTCTAGTTGATGTTGCCCATATTATTATTATAACTACAAGAGGGGTTGCTCATATGATTAGCACTCCCACCTACATCTCGGGTCGTTGGTTCGAGTCACCCAAGAAGCAATAGCTCAAACAAAGGGGTATCAAAGGGAACGAGAATAAATAAAAAGGGATAATTTATTTCTTCCGAAACGCTTTTTCAATTTGATTTCTTTATTTGCATTAGTCATGGATGACTAAACAAATCCAAGAATTCAGAGAATGCTAAAGCTATGTGCTATATTTATCGGCAAAGATAGCCCGTGGCCGAAACTATTTACACTTGGTAGAAATGTATAAAATTTATATATTTTTTGTATATAACATATAGAAATGTATATTTATATAAAATAAATACATTTATTTGGTTATTATTTTGCGAGCGGCTACACAATGTCATTTTCCCTATATTTGTTACTCTCTTGTAGGGGTGTTCATGGTTCGGTTTGGATCGATTTTTTCCTAAAGAAAAACCAAACTAAGTAAGTCGGTTTTTTAGCGATTCGGTTTTTATCGTTTTTTCGATTTTTCAGTTATTTATCAGTTTTTTTCTTAAATATGAGACATACACTACCAAACACATATTTCGGCGACTACATTTTCAACGTAACACTATCAAACCAATTGTTCTTTGAGAAATCTATCATTTATCATGATATGTTGATGATAATTGAATAAAATAGTGATGAATAATTTAAGTACTCAATTAAAAATCGATTATTTTTAACATGAAATAATTCTTGTACTTGGTAAAAGCAAGTTACCAATCAAACTAGAATGTAGGCAAATAATTAGATTATTGTAATAGCAAAGAATTAGACTTAAAATACAAGCGACTAATATGTACCATAACATTTTAGAAACTTTATATAAAAATGTACCTATATATAGGTGTAATAATAAATTTAAATAGCTACTTCTATAGTCGGTTTGGTTCGGTTTTTTTGGTTATTTTTTTATTAAAATATCAAAACCAACCAAATTTGATCGATTTTTAAAATTCAAAATCAAAACCAAACCAAACCAAACCTAAAAAGTATCGATTTTTTGGTCGGTTTGGTTCGATTTGATTCGATTTTTCGGGTTTTTATTAACACCCCTCCTCTGTTGGCCCTTCAACTGTGACTTCCAGAGCGAGATTCTTCAAGAATAAAAAGATTGAGTTGTCACAATGACAACAATCTTTATTTATTTTTCCCTCGGCAACGTGTTCATCATATTTTTAACGAGGCAATGAGCTGAACTTCTGCTATTTCTTCCCTTTTTTTTGTTGTCTTTTTCTCTGTTTGGAGTGCCATAAGTGACAGAGTCACATTGCACCACGCCAAAAAATTACACCATATTGTTAGATAAATTTTTTCATTTTAAGTATATTTACTATACATTGACTTCTTTTGATGTATCTGATTTTTTTTTATTTTGACACTCTTTGATGAATATTCTGACTCCACCACTAAGTGTCATGTTGAAGAATATGCTTTTTCCTAGATGCCCGGCCAGAGGTCATTCGTCTCAAGGTATAAAAAGTAATCTTTTTAAGAGGACATTTTTAAATCTATGTACAATATCAATGGCTATAAAGAAAGCTTGAAAATTGGACATGGCAACATGTTCTTATGTAGTTCAAAGATTCTGGAAATGGATGCGTTCTGTTGCTGCATTTGTTGTGTCTTCTCTCTCTTTTTTTTTTACAATTTTATTTTCTTGAGTATTAGGACATGTTTTGGCTAGTTAAAAGGTTGGTTGTCATAGAAAACCATTCTAGTTGATAATGGGCAATAATATAATTATAAATCTGATATAACATATATTTTTGTATACGGTAAAAATCGAGCACGTCCGATTTTATGGGCTTGAGGGTCTGCCTCGAGGTTAAGTTCATATTGAAGTGAGTTCGAGTTCAAAGAACACGAAGATGGAAGGATCGAGATCGGACACAATCGACATCGAGCAACGGAATAGCGAGATATCAGTAATTAACCACAAATCTCGGCGGGAATCTCGGGATTGACAGAACCGACAACGGTTCTTGATGCCAATCATAGATTTTACCTCAGAAATTAGAGTTATACCTTATTTATGATTCCTCTACTATATAAAGAAGGATCCTGTTCATTTGTAAGGAGGAAATATTACATACACTTACTGAGAGAAAACAATACACTGCTCTTTTACTTGCTTACAATTTACTACTGTTCTTATTGTTCTTAACACTTGATTTCGAGCATGTTCCGATCGAGGTCGATAAATTGCAACGACACTGATTTGATTTATCTTAGTCGTTTAATTCATCTATTTATCTAGTCATTTATCAATTGGCATTGAATTAGATCGCATATCCTTATAATCACATTACAAGTTTACTTGCTATTCGTATTTCGAAGTAAACAATTTTATTTATTGGGAGATGCTTTTTCAATTTGATTTCATTACTTGCATTAGTCGTGGATGACTAAACAATTCCAATAACTCCTAGAACGCCAAAGCTTAGACTAAACAAATCCAATAATAAATCCAATTCTCGAGATTCACATTGATCAATAGATTTTTAGGTTTAACTTATGAAATATATAGATACGTTCTAACGAAGGATACGTGATGGACTCTTGATAAGGTAAGAAGAGTCTTAAGCACGACAGATGCCATACACTTGAGTGACAAAGAAAACGGAGACCTTACACTTTTTTTTTGGTAAAAAAAAAGAAAATCTTTTTCCATGTTAAGAAGTTAATCGAAGCCGATCAAGTTTGAACAACATAAGAAACTAAAGTTTAATCATACCATGTGGATTTGAAAATGAGTCAATCATATACTACTCCTCATTTGCAGGAATAACACTATTTTGGAAATACATGAATATATTAAGATTTTAAATTCCTAAAAGTTCCAAAAATGTTGGCAATTGAATATCCACGTGATTCTTAATTTATTTTTTTGAGGGGGAACGAGCATCTATACCAGTAGGAGTAATAATTAAGGAAGAGCAGAGCAAGTCTATTGTTAGATATGAAGTCTCAAAAAATCTTTTTCCCCCAAAAAAGCAATTTTTTTTTAATAAGAAACCACTAACAAGTAAAAAGAAAAAGAAAAAGAAAAAGAAAAAAAAGGAAAAGAAATATATAATTTTAGCCGCTCTAAAAAAGAATAGCGGACAAAATGTATACTTTTTGTATATATGTGTATTATATACATATAATTGTCTAGGGTAAAATATATTCATATTTAATGATCGCATAAGGAAGCGACACGTGGAGCCGAAGACAGAAGACACTCTGGTCCGAAGGCAACAATCGCGAAGAGAATGGTATTCATAAAGGCAAATTAAATACCTGCCACCCGGTAGCATTTAATGGAGAATATTCTATAGCATTAAGTGCATGGCCCGTTATAGAGAATATGACATTCACTGCCCACTGTTACACATTCTTCAATGGCCCTTATAATTGTTATTTAAGTGAGGCTTGAATCTAGACCTTGTTACCTAGGTGCAACTATAAATAGTGAGTTCTACAATCATTGTAAATGATACGAATTTTCTGACAAATTAATACTCTACTCTGTTCAAAAGTTCAATAATATTTTATCTTCTTGCTAATTAATACTATTGTTACTGCTTCCGGAAGCTCTGCTCCAGGAATCAAGATTGTTACTGTCTTATCTCGATTTCAATGTTAAGCCTTATATTCTTATCTAATTTATTTATCATTTTGGTATCAAATCGATTCATTTGTCTATAAACCACATATAAATTTAACCATACTGTTTTTCGGGTCCCACCGTAGGGCTTAGACAACTGTGTAATTGAGTTGATCCTTGTATCTATTACTAACTCATTTGGTTATTTGTTCTTAGCAAAAATCATAGAAAATGGCAGATAACGGTGTCAACATCGCTCACAACGTTGAGGCCCAAGGAAATTAGCCTCAGCACGAAGATTCAGTCAGTGATACCCGCAACAAGGGGGATTAGACCACACCGATCCATGTCAGGCAATATCCGCGACATGTTCGAGAGGATACTCCTGATGATGCTGAAGACGAGCATGTTGTTGAAACAGTAAGGATCTTGAGAGAGCAACAAAAGACCATTATAGGCCATCTCACACGTCAGGATCAGGTCATGACAGATTTGAAGCAGGCATTGTCAGGTGATACCAACAATGCGAATGGACGATGTCCAGTACCTCCCGGTGCTCCCGCAAATCAAACAACGCATATGATCGACAACAACACCCCGAGGGGTGAGGTCGGCTTCAATGGGGCCGAGGGGAACAATAGCGGATCCGGTAACAACAACGAGAGTGATCCCTTTAAAATCAAACTCATGCGGTTTATGAGGGAAATAAATACCCGAATGGAACAAATTTCGGGCGCACCACCAGTGTTGAAAGGACCAGACTTAAATAAATATACCTAGGTGTCGTTCAAACGAAGTGCGACACCAAAGTTGATCCCGAAGCGGTTCAAAATGCCGGACGTGACGAAGTATGATGAGACTTCAGATCCTCAGGAGCACATCACCACCTATAAAACGACGGTGAAGGGGAATGATCTAGCTCCCCACGAGATTGAGTCAGTCTTACTGAAGAAATTCGGGGAGACCCTTACGAAGGGAGCCCTGACATGGTATTCACTTTTGCCCGAGCACTCCATAGACTCCTTTGACTCTTTCATCAAGGCCCATGCCTGGGCCAGGAAGGTGCAGGCCTGAAAGGCTGACATATTCGGGATTGCACAAGGAGAGTCCGAATTATTGCGCGAGTTCGTGACCAGATTCCATAGGAGAGGATGTTGCTACTGGCCGTATCAGATGAATGGGTAGCCGAAACATTCACTAAAGGTCTAAATCCGAGAAGTTTCGATGCTTCCCAAAAATTGAAAAAATTTCTATTCGAGTTCTAGGCAACAACATGGGCATATGTTCACAACCGATACGAATCAAAGATAAGAATTGAGGAAGATCAACTTGGTTTCCCGACATCAACCAAGGGTCGGGACTGAGAGAAGAATAAAGAGAAGTCGAAATATGATTTCGACGCTGATCGACGATCTTCAAGAGGTCGGGTTTTGTGCTATGAAAGAGACGAAGGATGCGGTAGAGGTATAGATTTGAAATCGAAAGGAGAATTGATCGCGGACGGAAAGAGATATTAGGTTCCCGAGATTCCTCCTACCCCAGGATTTTCGAATACAAATTCAACGTCAGCGTAGTGGAGTTGGTATCGGATATGAGGAACATTAAGGAAGCACGATTCCCGAAGATGATGAGATCCTATCCCAGTCAGAGGAATCCTAACATGTGGTGCGAATATCACGGGACCAACGTGTCACGCCCCAAAACCGAGGGATGAGACCGGCGCCTAACCGAATGAACCTGGTCAAGCGAACCTTATTTGCCTTTCCTATCCCACACGTTACCCCGTGATTTCAATATACATTATTCATGTGAAATAGCCATTTATAACTTAAGCATAAACTTACAACTTGAATTCATTTCTACTTTTTATCATTACCAACATATGATACCAAATAATTACAAAATACATACAACATTTACCAACGTGGATCACGATTCTGAACCGTAACATTACTTACCCAAAATACATATGTACACTACCCACATTGTTTCTATGGAGCCTCTACGAATACTAGAAACATAACATTTCCTGCCGGCAACAAAGCCCCAGCTATACCTTACAATACACAATAAACTCAAAAGAAGGTGGCATGAACCACACATGGCCCCGAGAGGAAGTGGGGCTCGCCAGTACAACTGAAAAGGATGAGGAGAAGGCACCACTAATAGCGAGCTGAGCTACCTGCTATGGACCCACCTACATCCATATAAAAGATGTAGCGCCCCCGGTAAAAAGGACGTTAGTACTGTGGAATAGTACTAGTATGTATGAACAAACTTTATCCCAAGTACAAGCAAACAATACACAATTAAGAGACAGTAATAGAACCAATCAATCAATGCACGTGGAAAGAAACAACCAAAATCAACAAGTTTCACAATCTCTCCTTTTCCCCTTTCAACATCACCATATTCAAGAATTTCATAGATTTTCATTTCAATAGTGATAATGATGACATTCCATCCTTATTACCTCAACCACCCTTATCACCACAACCTATCAACCTTATTACTTCGTGTTGCGACGCGCAACCCGACCCTGCCTGACAATTTAATCCATCCTTATCACCACAACCCACACCTTATTACTTCATGTTGCGGCGCGCAACCCGACCCCGGCTGACAATTTAATCCATAACAACAACCACAACCAATTACATCACAAGAATCATCATTTCAAGGAACACAAGTTCATATCAACACTTTATTTATTTGGGCCCAAGGCACCATAGTTCTCACCAAGCAGTAATTCATGTACACGATGTTTTCATAATCGTTCAACTCATTTACATCATTTCACAATACCCTTTTTTATTACTTACCACACACAGTTTTTAGCCATTATATACATTCCCACACTTGGGCACATTAACATTCTTTCATTCATTAACACATACTTTCATATCGATACCCTCGAGCATTTACGAGCTTTGCACATAATAAGATAGGCACATCAAAACACTTTTCACAATCTCATATAGTACGGTAGTATGACAATCAACTAGGACAATCAGGGAATAGAATCTTACGTCTCAACACATTTGAACAATCAATTCACATATTTTAAAACAAGGTACACATACCGTATGCTCGGACTCAACAAGAGGATTCTACAAAGGTTAAAGTTAACCATACATACCTCAAAGAGATTTTCCTTAGGTTTATACAATACACCAACACCTCTAGCCATAACAATCTATAAGGAGATAGCGGAAATCGATTAATAATTAGGAAGATTACCCATGGTATAACTCTCTTAGGAATTTCATCAAACACCTAGCATGTGAAGTAGACTACAAGGTTTAGAAATGGCAATCTCTTCTTCCTTCACCCAATTTTTTTAACATGAACTACCCAAATGAGTTCTTTAATAACACATACTACAACTTAGTCACACATGCATGGCCTATTTATAACCCTCACAACATATTTGAACACTTAACTTATTGCATGATATTTTTGGAAGTAGAACTTACCCGAATGGAAGACAATCTATGGTTATCTTTCTTGATTCCTGAAGACTTGAGCAAGATTTGGATGATTATGAAGTTATGTCCCTTATTTCTCTCTCTCTCTCTATATTCTCTCATCTCTCTCTAAAATCAGTAGAAAATGACCCCAAATGAAGCCCCTAAACCTATTTATGAAAATGGGCCCGGGTTATAAAAATAGGAAAAATAAACCTCTGTAACCGGGTCTGCGATCGCAGAATGGACCGCAGAACAAACATGTGGGCCGCAGAGTGCATCGCGAAACAGGTTCCCAAAATTGGGCAACACTGGCCCAGTCTGCGACCTGATATGCGATCGCAGAGTCAACATGCGACATGAAATGCGATTCGAAGATTTGACACAGGATCACATTTTTCCAGCCAGTGGTAATTTGATCATAAATTTGCGTAGGAATGTCTAAATGACAAACGGTTTGAAGCGTTGGAAACTAGAATCAAGGACCTTTCATTTGATAGGATATTCATCACATAATACCTTATATATAATTATATATTCTCGTTCAAAGTGTGGACTAGTGCAAGTACCTTCGAAATTTTTAGCCTATTATGAAAATTTTCCCATTTGGCTTAGCCTTAGGCTTCCCCTTGGACCCTACCTTACTTATTATATGACTCACACACTTATTCACCACATCCCATTCGTTTACATCATATTTAAAGCACATAAAATATTATAATTAGCCTACCTGGCACCACGAATCCTATATTGCTTAGAAAAATTTTCCGGGGTCTTACACAACGACCACCGGACAGGGGACTACCGACATTTGCGAGAGGAAGTGGAGACATTACTAAAAAATGGCCATCTTAGAGAATTCTTGAGGGATCGGGCCAAAATAAATTATGGCCACAATCGGGATAACCCGGAGCCTTCGAAAGCAGGAAAGGATCCTCCACGTTGATGATCAACATGATTTTCAAGGGGAACGAGATTAATAGTGTGACATTTTCAGCGACAAAAAAGACAAAGGTATCAGTGACCCAAAGTAAGAGACTCCGGGAAGTCGCTGAGGACAACATTACTTTCACGGAGGAAGATGCATATGGACTACTGCTGCCGCACATTGATGCCTTGGTAATATCTTTAAATGTCTTAGATTTAAAAATTATACGTGTTTTGGTGGACCTAGGAAGTTCAGCCAATATTATCCAGTGGAGAGTGCTGGAACAAGACAAGCTGATTGGAAGCATCATTTCGGCCACAACTGGATTCAATCTGGCAAGCGTTATGAGAGATCCTGCTGCCCTCGACATAGTGTTAACCACGCCCTCGGGAGAAACCCTAAGGTAGGCCATAAGAATAGTTCCTCAAACTAACAATGAAGCAGAGTATGAAGCTTTGATTGCAGGACTGGAGCTAGCCGGGGGATTGGATTCCGATGTCATAGAAATCAAATGCGACTCCTAATTGGTAGTAAATCAGGTCTACGAGATATTCAAAACTAAAGAGGAATGCATGCAACAGTATGTAGTGAAAGTCCAGGCTCTACTCGCTCGGTTCAGGGAATGGTCAATTACGCACATCCCGAGGGAAGCGAATGCAGAAGCAGACACACTAGCCAATATGTCTTCGTCCACGGAAATGAAGGGATAGGACTTCGGTACAGTCGTACAACTTATGCATTCGGTACTGGACGCAGATAGTTATTACGAGGTAAACACGACCAATTTGGTCTGGGACTGGAGAAATGAGATCATTGACTACCTCGAGCATGAAAAATTACCTGAAGATCCCGAGGCATCTCCGACGCTGCGTACTAAAGCAGCTCGATACAGTTTTCAGGGAGGTCAATTATATAGAAGATCTTTCCAAGGCCCATTGGCCCGTTGTTTCGGGGCTTACGAAGCTAACTATGTCATGCGGGAGGTCCATGAAGGAATATGCAGAAATCACTCAGGCACAAATTCCTTAGTTCTAAACTTAATTAGGGCAGGATACTACTGGCCGCAGATGGAGCAAGACGCCAAGGCTTATGTTCAAAAATGCGATAAATGTTAATGCTACGCACCATTGGTACATCAACTAGCAGAGCCACTACACTCAGTTTTGTCGCCATGGACTTTCGTGAAGTGGGCGATGGATATAGTCGTTTCCACCAGACCCCGGTAAGGTAAGATTTCTTTTGATTTTAACTGATAATTTTTCTAAATGGGTTGAAGAAGGTCCTTATCAGAAGATAGGGGAATGCAAAGTGGCAGATTTCTTGTGGGAGAATATAATTTGCAGATTCGGGATACTAAACGAGATAGCCTGCGATAACGGGCCACAATTTATAGGCACAAAGGTCACAAAATTCCTTAAAGACTTGAAAATCAAAAGGATCACATTGTCACTCTATCCAATATGGGAAGGCCCCTACCGGGTTTTAGCTGTCAACGGGAAAGGGTCATACAAATTAGAAAATCAAGATGGAGTAAAGTTGTCGAGTAACTCGAACGTGGCACACATTAAAAAGATACTATTGCTGATGAGCCTCGTCTACACTGAAAGTATGTGCTGCATTTGTTTTTTGTTGCTTCGTCTTGTTTTTGTCCCAATTGAGCTTTTCTGGCAAGGTTTTTAATGAGGCAACAACGAAAGTATACGAAGAAAGCTTCGTTAGCAGAAATAAGAACTTAAAATGACAAGGCACGCAAAAAACGGATTACTATGGAGAGGTTAGATAATATTTGTCTCGGTATCAAAAGTTCCTACCGAGAAGTAAAATTTGCTATCGGCCAAGGGTTACCTGACCGTTCACGAGTGCAAGCCACTGGGGGGGGGGGTAGATAGTCTTTGACTCGACAACAAAGTTCCTAAGGGGAAATGAATCTTGTTACTGAACTAATGATTATCTAACCATCCACTAGTGGAATCTCCAAAGAATCAACACTTCTAGTGTTCAAATTCGCATCCTTCGCATCAAACATTGAGGGGAATGATATGAGAATGTGACAACAATGACTGCCACATCGACCGGGAAAAAAGATGTCGAAAACAAAATTGTATCATCGGGACCAAGGACTGTGCATCCAGCTCCGTAGAAACAAGTTGTACAAGTTAGCCACAAGTAATGACAATTCCTTTTTAGCACAACGAATGCTTATTTGTACTTTTGAAAATGGAAGGAATAAAGTAAAGTCCTTTTGTTTTTATCTTGTTTCTTTTCCTATCGATGAATTAATTTTATCATTTGTAATTTAAACAATTACTTCAAATGCTAGTGCCATAATGAATAGGAGACGTCCTCTTCAAGCCGTAAACATAATAGAGCCCTCTCTTATGAAACCCTTACGATAAAATGTTGATTCTGGAAGAACTTATGCCCGAAATCAAAATTCCCTCGGGGAAAAATACACCCGAAGCCTTTCACAATTCAGCGCAAAGAGTAAAACTTGCGCAAATACTTGAACAAAAAGGACGCAAAGAGTAAAACTTGCACAAATACTTAAACGAAAAGTACGCAAAGAGAAAAACTTGCACAATACTTAAAGGAAAAAGTACTTATATTCACAACAAACATGCCAAGTAGCACAAATACAAAAGTCCGAAAGGAAAAGAAAGCAAAAACTAAGCTACTACATCTCCGGAACACGGAGGAAGAGAAGCATCTGTACCACCAGGAGAAATGGGTGGTTCTACCACTAGCTCGATATCTTGGCCTTCACCATTTTGGCCTTCAGCATCATCCACTTCCGATTCTTCTTCAGTTCTAGATAACTTGGAACCGATACAAGAAGAGTCGTACCATCAAGCCGGACCAGAAGACCTCTTCGGCTAGTTGACTCCAGCTCACGGGCCTTAGCAATTTCGGCATCGAAGTTAATGACACCCACTTTTTCCTCTTCCAAGGTTTTCCTCCTCATGCTATACGTAGAATATGTTTTTTCAACAATGAGGGAAGCCTCTCGGCGCTGAAGTTCTTCTTTAAGTTGGTCAACCTCGGCAGAAAGGTTCTTACACTCGGATCTAGTATCCCGGAGACTAACATCAAGGTCACAGACAGTGGAGCTGAAAACCTTATTGTGCCCTATGACCCTCTTATGCCTCTTATCCAACAACACATACTTCTCCTCGGCAACACTAACTTCTTCAGTTTTGGAGTTTAAGGATGCCTCCAAATTATTCAATCTTTCTACAGAGGCATCCTTACGTTCGGATGCAACAAGATCGACATTATTGACTTCAACCCATTTGCCTTAGATTCTTCAAGTTGTACCCTTAATGGGGAAATCTCCTGGCTAAGGGTCACTACTTCTTTCTCGCTTTGCTGTAACCGAGCCTCCAGTTCAACAGTCTGAGCAGCTCATACTTCCTGTTCTGAGAGGCAAGCAACAATCTAGTCTCGCTCGACAAAAGTTGATCTCGATCGGAGGTAAGTTCCTCCTTATCAAGAATCATCCTTTGAAGGCCCTCAAAATCAAGGAAGCTGGCCTGCAAAACAATACTGCAAACTCAAAACCCTGCCATAACAATGATAGAAGAAACAATATAGGAAACAAATACTATACCGCTGCTGTGTTGTGCATGGAAATGTTTATCAAACACTATCCCGAGAGAGTTTGTATTTTATTCCTATATTTTTCTGAAGCCAAAGGCTTCAGATAATTAGCAAGTTCCATTGTCCGAGATAATAGATGGTATCCGGTAGAAATGGAGAAGGTGACGCTCCTCCTCCTTTGGGGATCTTCATAGGGGGCAGAATAATTATGCCCAAATTCCCATGAACTAGGACTGGGGGGGGAGGGGTATCTTCCTCTCGGGCAACTACAGTCGACGGAGATGATGTAGCAGTTGCTGGTGGCGAAGGTAGATTTGGTGAAAAAGAAGATGAAGCTGATGGCATCGTAGGTTGAGAAGCAGCTGCGACAAACGCAGTGCTTGTTGTCAGTTGCTCATCAACTGAAGACAGAAGGGACCCGATACTCAGCTTCACGGTACCGAGCATGGTGATTGGGACTCGGAAGCAAGAATTAGAATTTTCCACCATATCATAATCCCCCCAGAGTGCCGAGGCGTCATCCTCGGTTGGTGTAACTAACTCAACAGATTGAGCATTCTGTTGAGCTGATGAAGGCCATTATCTTCTATGTAGAGAAGCCCTCTCATCACTAGCTTCTCCATCATCATCGATCACTATATTGTTTATGGCCGGTTCGGGCGCGACGCTCATCAACACAGCATTCGAAGACGACTCGGGCACGACATTCTTTGCCTTTTTATTTTTTTCCCCGGTCGCAGAGAAACGTCTTCTTTTTGATTGCTTGTTCTCTGGACAGAGGCTCCGAGAAGAAGCACTTGCAAAAGAAGTAGGCTCGGAGAGACCTGTTCGGGTGAAAACCTCCTACAACAGCCTCGCTACGTCAGTAGGATCAACCAAAACGTCCTCCTCGGGGACAACAACTAAGCCCTGGGGGAGACCTCAACAGGAGAGAAAGGTTAATCAATTCTCCTATACGAAAGGTAAAAACAAGATGAGTTCGACTTACCATGATTTTTATCCTTCTGCCCATATTTAAGGGCATGTTCTTTCCACGTGCGGGTCTCGGGTGTGGTGAAGTCCAAATTTTTTTGGACCCACTTGTCCAAGCCTTCAACCCTAGGTGGTGTCTACCGAGTTGATGAAATAAGTAAAAGAAAAGGGCCAGTAACAACATGTGGTGATCTTTAACTAGAAGAAAGAACAAATGATGAACTTACGAGTATAGTTCCATAATTCCGGAAAGGATGGATTCGTGGCCGGAATGATGTCGCTGGTGGAAACTGCAACGAACCGTTCCATCCACCCACTTTTGTTGTCGTCATCCATGTTGGTTAGCAAAGAATGATGGACACGTTTGCTGAAATTTATCATTCCCCCACGAAAAATCTTGGGGGAATAAAGGTTCATTAATCGAGAAAGGGATAGCTCCTCCCCCATCTACTGGCATAGATGCCGAAGACAAGCAACTATCCTCTACACAGAAGGACTTATTTGTGCCAGACATACTTGGTAACGGATGCAAAACTCCACGATAACGGAGTGAAGCTCCCCGCTCAAAGAGAACAGTCCCAAAGTGAATGGATACGTATAAAAGTACGTGAAACCCTTCTAGGTAAGGTTATCCGCTCCGCCAGGTCAGGCGCGATGATCTTTAAATCATGGCAATGGCAGTCTTCCTTCACAGCAGGAATGATGGAAGGATGAGTGGAAGAAGGATACACACCAACAACCCACATGCGAGGGTTAGCGGAAGGATACTTCTCTTCGAAGTCCTTAGTTATGACAAGATTCCTTGGAATAATGGTACTCACCATAGTGGGAGAAGCATCATCAGCTTTACCTTTGTTCTTTAAGGAACTGGAATTTCTGGAAGAAGAGGCCATTGTTATCACGAGGGAGAAAAGGGTTTCTTTCTGAAGAAGAAGATTAAAGAAAGTTGAAGACAAGTGTTAGTTGAGCTAAGAGAGTTCTAGAGAGTTTGAAAAGTTATGAAGTGTAAATGGAGAAGTTTGATGCGTATAAGTAAGGGAATATGAGGATAAAATCGTGGCCATAATTACCTCGATAATCGGAAAAAGTTTGGGTGAATCGCGGGATGACGAGTGTTCGGGGCATTAAATGCGGAGAGACGTGTGTCTAATCAACTGTCAGAAACTTTTCAGAGGGGGTTAGAGGATTTCGCGCCAAAAAAGTATCTTTACAGGGGGACTATCTGTATTGGGAAAATATGTTCACATTTATTGATCGCATAAGAAAGCGACACGTGAAGCCGAAGAAAGAAGACAACCTGGTCCGAAGGCAACGAACTCGAAGAGAATGTTATTCATACAGGCGAATCAAATACCTGCCCCTCGGTAGCATTTAATGCAGAATACTCTATAGCATTAAGTGCACGATCCGTTAAAGAGAATATGACATTCACAACCCACCGTTATAGATTCTTCAATTGCCTTCATAATTGTCATTTAAGAGGGGTTTGATCCTCGAATCTTGTTCTCTATGTGCAACTATAAATAGTGAGCTCTACAGTCATTGTAAATGACACGAATTTTCTGACAAACTAAGACTATACTCTGTTCAAAAGCTCAATATTTTATCTTCTTGCATATTAATACTGTTGTTATTGCTTCTGGAAGCTCTGCTCCCGGAATCAAGATTGTTACTATCTTATCTCGACTTCAACTCTAAGTCTTATATCCTTGTATAATTTATTTATCATTTTGGGATCAAATCGATTCACTTGTTTCTAAACCACGTACAAACTCAATTGCACCATTTTACAGGTAAACAATAATATACATATATTATATATTTTTTAGCTAATGAATGTAATTAGTTTGACTGGCCGAAACATTATGTATTTTGGCCAAAAGAAAAAAAGGCGATTAAAGCGTGGTCATGGTGTTCACTTTAACTACTAGTTAACTACTACCCTATATATATATATATATATATATATATATATATATATATATATATATATATATATATATATATTCTGTATTTTTTGGTGATCAAAACATAAACTATGTGCACGCACAATTACCGAGTTTAGTATATAATACTGAAAGGCTTACACCTGCCGGCCTGCTCTTATAGATTTTATTGGTTCAACTTTTAAATATTTTTAGCATTGAATTTATTGTATTTTTAAATTTATAAGTTCAGACCTATTAATTATTACAATTTTAATAAATTTTTACACATAAATTTATGCTCACATCAAAAGTACTGAGGCTAAACTCTACATCCGCCCCTTATGTTTTTGGCCAATAATGTAGATATAATGAGTTGTCATTTGAGGATATTCAATATACATAATTTACTTTATTTGGTAGAATAAAATCTTGCACAATCAACGTTTTCTTTTTGTGTTTCACGTGGTAATTATCAAACTATAAATACATAATGTAACGTGTATTTGTCATCTTTTTGTACCAATATGTGTCACGTAGTGTAATTAATTAATCGCTTACAGGTGCTTAATAATTATTCAATTTGGTCCAGATAATTTATCTTTTAAAATTATAACTCACTCCTTAAAAGATATATTTAATAATTTTAATCATTAAAGTATTTGCCTAAATTGCCCTTTATCTTACTTTATAAAAGTAAAACTAAGGGGGCTTAGAATTTACAGAGTTAATCTTGGCCTTGTTCCCATTTAGTTCAAAAGTTCAATAATTCACACCAATTGCCTCTTCATTCCCTTTCAAACCTTTTCTCCTCCTCAACTTCAAACAAGTAAGAAGAGGATCAGCCTCTCTGGCCCCACAAGGTAACAGTAAGATCTGAGTATATTACTTCTCCCCCGACCTCATACACTACATATGTTGTTGTTATAAGAAGAGGAGGTCAATGAAGGAACAAGACGTGATAAATGGTTACACAACTATAACTACATGTAACCCAATCGAGCAACAAGTTAGCCCATCAACAAAATCTGATGTCAATAATATTCCTGATCCAGTAAACGTCGCAAAACTTTACGCGATTAAAGAGGCTATTGCAGATAGAGTGGCGATGCATAAGAATGTTGGAGAGCAGAGAAGCCAGTGGAACAACATGCTTTTGACATCAATTAATGTCATAACTTTAGCAGCTGCTACAATGACTGCAATTGCAACTACTAGTGCTAGTCCATTTTTGGGACTTAAAATTTCTTCCACTTTATTGTACTTGGCTGCTACTGTAATGTTGGTGATCATGAATATATTACAACCATCCCAACTTGCTGAAGAACAACGAATCGCGGCTAGATTGTTCCAAAATCTCCTTCACCAAATCGACACAACTTTATCAATCGGTCACCCTATGGCTAGTGATGTTCAGGAAGCTATGGATAATATTTTAGCTCTTGACAAAGCCTACCCTCTTCCTATACTCGGTACAATGCTCGATAAATTTCCATCTTATGTCGAGCCTTCTGTATGGTGGCCTCAACAACGACGAAGACAAGTCAAGAAGATTAATCAAAATATAAACGATTGGAATGGGAAATTGGAGGAGGAAATGAGAGAAATAATGGGAATTTTGAAAAAAAAAGACCAAGAAGAATATATTAGGCTAGGGAAAATGGCCTTGAAATTGAACAAGTTTTTAGCCATTTGTGGTCCTTTACTAACAGGGTTAGGAGCCATTGGCTCTGGTTTTGTAGGATCTTGGGCAGCTGTGGTTGGAACTGTGGCCGGGGCGTTGGCGACTATCGTTAACACAATTCAACATGGTGGACAAGTTGGAATGGTTTTTGAGATGTATAGGAATAATGCAGGTTTTTTCAAGTATATGCAAGAAAATATTGAATTTAATTTGATGGAAAAAGATGTTGAGAGAAGGGAAAATGGTGAAGTGTTTGAATTGAAGGTAGCTTTGATGTTAGGTAGGAGCTTATTAGAAGTAAGGGATCTTGCTAATGCTTCTTCTTGGAAAGGAGAACAACTTGATGAATTTGCAAGCAAGCTTTTTTAGTACTTTGATTTTTCATCTTCTAGCTTACAGGTTCGATCCGTGAAAACAACCTCTTGCATAAATGCAGGGTAAGACTGCGTAGGATAGACCTTTGTGGTCCGGTCCTTCCCCGGACCTCGCGCATAGCGGGAGCTTAGTGCACTGTTTTTTTTTTTTTTTTTTTTACTTATAGACGGAATCAAGTACATATTTTGTTGTGTTTATACATGTGGATTTACTAAGGTATTCTTTTGTTCGATTAACTAGGTTTTAGAGTTCTGCTCTGGGAGTTTTTCTAAGCAATTGTAGTAGACAAACGAATTGATTCAATGCTATTCCATTTGTACAATACTATCTATTTCGTAGGCGGACCCAGAGACGGATCCATAATTTAAATTATATGGGGTTCAATTTTAAGGTTTTTAACATTGAACCCATTATATTTTTAATGTTATTGGTTCATATATACTATTTTTGCAATTTTAATAAATTTTTACTTACAAATTTTTACTCCGCGTCAAAAGTTATGGGTTCAGTTAAATTCGTAGTTAGTACACTAAATCCGCCTCTGGGCGGATCCAGAATTTGAAGGTGACGGAGCACATGAGGACTGTTCAACCAGTGTCCCCATAGAATTTTTGATTTTACGGGATCCAAACAAATATAAGAACATATTCAACATATAAACACACATATATATCCAGAAATTTTGCCGAGGTTAAGGGGGTTCGATGACCCCTCTACTCCATACATAGGTCTGTTTCTGCCTGCGTTAATAATTATAAAGACACCCAGGCTTAATAGTTCAAGCAAAACCGTAGAGAGAACCGTGGCTTAACATATAATTTGATATGAGTTTCAAAAAGAACTTAATTTTCCTCTAAGGCTATATTAAAAGTTGCATATGCCTTGTGTTTATTAGATCCTCATAACTAAATACTGCATTAATTATGAAATCGTTAATTTTTTTAAACAATTAACCGACTATATTATCTTATGCGAGATTCTACGCTAAAATTAAGTATTTAAATAGCTTCAACCAAACGACTCCAACATGTATTAGTGTTTAATATCCCACATCAGCTAGGGATGAGAATTTTGGATTCCTTATATGGTGTAATTCTCATGAGCTAGCATTTGAGACTGAGTTCGTTCCATCCCGATTCATTGTTACTCGATGTTGGGCCTTTATTTTATTTTGTCCATGCTTCAGTTGTCAGGTCCGGATGTGCTGGACAATCCTTACTTCATGGGTTAACTTTTAAGGTTGAATTAAGCTCAAATTTTATTTATTAACTAGCAAAATGGGGATTAAAGTATTTAAAGACAAAAATACCCTTAAAGTAAGTAATCTCTATTATCTTATGCGAGATTTTACGCGTAGATTAACTATTCCAATGACTTCAGCCAGATGACCGCTACGTGTATTACCAATACGAGGATTAAAGTATTTAAAGACAGAAAAGCCCTTAAACTACATAATAATTCCATTATTATAATCATCACATAACAATTTCTTTATTACTAGTATTATTTATAAGTAACGTAAACAATATTTGCATTGTATAATAAAATGTGTATCAAACGATGCCTAAGCTTATTGATTACAAAATGATGGCTAAGAGGACTGCTAAAAAACATGATAAAACCAAGGATAAATTAAGCTGAACCAACCAAGATAAATTAAATGAGGATAAAGATTTCTCGGACTATCATGCACAGAAGTTTGTTTTGAAGGTTCTGGAAAAGGTGAAAAAGAAGAAGGTAATTTTGGAGTCATGGTGGCAGGTAAAAATAGCAGGGGCTAGTTAATTTTTGGACTGATAATTGAAAAATAACCAGCATGGGCTGCTCGACAATGTAGTGGTAAAATAATATTAAGTCTTCATAAAAATAAATGCAAAGTCATTGAAAAATAGCCGCTATTTTGCTGCAAGAAGGAAAGTTCCAACATAGTTTATTGGAGATTGGTGCATGTGTATGAACTTTCAGCATATTATGCTAGAACTCCAGCACACGGAAAGTTCCAACATATTATACTGGACATTGGAGCACCTGTATATGAACTTCTAGCATATTATGTTGGACCAGTGTATTATGCTGGAACTCCAGTTTATTATAATGGAGTTCCAGTATACTGCAACTTCAGTATATTATGATGGAAGTTCACATGTAAAAAATTCGAACTCCAGTATATTATGCTGGAATATTTTCCGGGTTTTGAACAGTGTTTTCGTTCAGATTTATCTTTACGTGAAAAGTGGATAAATATTAATTATTTTTTAAACTGTGGCTATTTTTCAATTATCACTTATAAATTTAACTATTTTTAAATTTCACCGTGGTGACACATGCCGATTTAACAAGGTGCAAGTGGGCTATTCGGGCTATGTTTGGGCTGGCTAAGATGGGCTGAACCAATAAAAGTGTCAATGCCCAACCCAACACAATCCAAATTCGTTTAAGTCAAAATGGACTAAATAATGTATTATAGTTATACCCCAGCCATCCAACTTAGACCAAAATTTTTTCAATGTCATCAACTCTGCCTTTATCCAATGTAAATCAACAATGCAAATTCAATCTTTCTCATTACAATTTTTCAAACTATAATTTAACATGTTTGTAATTAACTTATTCTCATGAAGTTGCAGCAGCAAAACAATACATTACAAATTTTCAACATAATAATGCAAACATTTTAGAATTTGATATCACTGTTTACCTCGAAAATACGAGTAACAATTAAATTTGATTTGTGGTTTTAAAGATACGTGATTCAGTTCAACACCAATTAATAGACAAGAAGTATAAGGTAATAATGAAAAGAATAAGTGAACCAAACCAGTGTTGTTTGAGCAGTGTCGATCTCGAGCTCAATGACCTCGAGGTAAATTAAGAACAATAAAGCAAGAAGAAATAATAAAGTTAAAGGACAGTTCCAGTGAACAATATGCGAAAAGTAGAGAGTATATTCTTTGCCAAATTATTAGATGATCTTTACAAATGATGGTTCCTATATACGGGAGGGGAAACCCTAAATAAGGTACATTACTATTTACAATAAAGAATCCTATTATGTAACCGCTTAGTACAGATTTGTACTAATTCATATAAATCTGTTCCGGAATTTACGCGTTGATCTTCATGCCATTGAGAAATTTCCGCTCATTTTGGTACAGATTCATAACGGCACTATTTCGAGGTAGATCATGCTAAGCTCTCGATTTGATCCCCGAAGTATGCCCCTTTTTTAGCTAGACTTGACTCCGACTTTGATTTGTTCGAACTCGGGCTCGGGGTACTAACTTGGACTCTGAAATCAAATCCCCCTGATTTCGACTGTATACAGATAGTCCCCACGTTTCTTAGAATGAAATGACAAGAAATGATTTGAATCTTTGAATTTTCAAAGTCCCCGGTGGTGACATCATGCCTATGACGTAAGTGTTGAAGTGATCGAAACGTCCTATCGGTTCGCTTCCCCAAACATTAAATACATGTCAGTGCCAGTCGACCACTAACATCACTGAACAGTCGCGGACTTTCTCTCTCTCTCTCTCTCTCTCTCTCTCTCTATATATATATATATATATATATATATATA
>ML426192.1:7784-19969 GCA_005239525.1 Nicotiana knightiana
AAGGTCGCAAGTATTAACAAAGTAAACACAAGTTCACAAAGCAGTTTGGAGAATGGTAAAAGCCTAGGATAATCCCCAGCAGAGTTGCCATGCTGTCGCGCCCCCCTTTTTCCTCCCATTTCGGATCGGTCAGGGTATTCGACATTATTGGGACAGCTCATTTCCTTTTGGAAAAGGGGTAAGGAATTAAAGAGTCACCACCTAATGAGTTAAGGTGTGTTAGGGAACCTACTAAAGGTTATTTACAAACACAGATTAGATAACCAGAGATAGGGTAAGGGCTTGAAATTACTTCAAAGGAAAGGTGTTAGGAATCCCTCGAAGTTCACAACTGTGGTTCCCGACCCAAACAAACTTTGTGAACAGATAGAATATAAGCAATAAACACATAGGTAAATAGATGAAGGTTTTGAGAAGATTTGCAGTCCAAGCACACATATGTGCTTAAGTTTAAAAGATTTAAAGTCTAAGCACATATACAAAGTTCTGGAGTTTTTACAATCTAAGCACACATGTGTAAGGGATAAGGGGGTCCTAGGTTTTTAATCCTATAGGATCACATCAGTACAATTCCCGGTAATCACTCCTCAGAAGAGGGGTTACTCGTGGAACTAGCGCACCAGATATCATATCCATGTCTACCCTTTCCCACCCCTTAGCGGTTATTAAGCGAGTTTATGTAACGACCTCTATGCGTGCTGTTACCCGTCCCTTCTTAATTTCCCTGGAGGAATTCAGGACCTCTAAATATAGGAAGTTCTACACAAAACTCCCTAAGGTTAAAAGGATAAAATTCTAAGCGACATGCAAGAACAAATAGGACTTTACCAATAAATGCGGGAAAAGCAGTTTAAAAGGCTCAGATTTACCTCCACAGATATTGCACATAAACAACACATCTCAAAAACAAAACAAGAGGCAATTTTATTAGACAGTATCCTAAGACAGGATATCTAAGTGAATATCAATGCACAAAAGTATGCAGCTTGTTTATAAACTCAATAGCAAGGACTTAATCAGCCCGCCTACTAGTTTTAAAAAACATGTTAGCCCTTAGGCAGCAAACACAATCAAAACAATATTCATTTTTAAGAGATTGATTACCTAAGGCTTGCTTAGGCGTGGGGTTGTGCATAGTGACTACCCGAAATATTAAACAGTTTTGAGGTTGTTTTACCTAAAACATGTTGTTCTAAGTGATGTAAATCTGAGAATGCAGAAATAGTTACCAATTTCTATTAAGAACATACATGATAATCATATGCGATGTTATTTTATACCTTTTCATGAATCATCAGTTTAAACTAGGCGTAGTTAAGTAAATGTTAACGAAATCCTAGAGCATGGTATCTAGTATACACACGTGAATGCAGGGTGGCTAGGATACAATTTCAGGATGCACAGGATTCCTAAAGCATTATTTCTAAAATGCACAGAGAATTACAGAGTTGTTAAGCATGATTCATGAATTCACATGAGTATTAATTTTATCACCTAAGGAGCAGGATTTCTAAGTGGTAGGCACACGCATAAATTGAGGTATGTTGTATGTTAAAGCAGTAAACATGAAAAATCCTTAAAGACATGATATCTAATGCATGTTTGGCATGTTGACCCTAAGCATGTATTCTAATGCAGATATAGGAATGTAAAGCTTAAGGCATGATTTCTTCCCAGTAGCATCGATAAAATTATATAGTTATCCCCTCTCATTTTACTAGCCATTCCCAATATTCATTTATAAATAAATATTATAGACTAGTTGAATAAATTACGTAAATAGATAAAGGAAAAGAAGAAGTTAAACTATAGAGAGCCTGAAAACTGGCCCAGACTTCCAGAACCTCAAGTGCCCAAATGTTTCATAACCTTTCTCATATCCGGGTGTGTCAGAGTTCCCGAAGGACCTCAAGGGATCCCGGACAGTGCTCACACCCAAACTTCATAACCATAAGTGAGTAAGTGCAGTGTGGAAGGGCCAGCTCTAATGCATCAGAATTCAGAGGGATCTCATAGGGATCCCTGAGCAGTCACACATTAGAGGGGCAGAACTTAAATATCTAAGAGTAGAGTGAGAGTGCTTGACATAGTTTTGAAAAGGTTGAGTAGGAAAACAGTTTGAAAAGAAACTTGTTTGAAAGATTTTGTAAATAACTACAGAGTTATGTAGTAAAACAGTTTTTGAAAAGAGAGTAGAGCAGCAAGCAACAGTCCAGACATAGCACACAAAACAGGTTCATACAGAGCCAAAGAACACAAAACCAAGGCAGGTTCAGCAACACCAAATAGAGGTAATAGGGGATTGGGGACACATAAGGCACATAGGTAAGAACATAGTTCTAGGAACACTTAAGTACATAATCAACAATATGCTAGGGGGCATCCAGGGATCATGTATATAGCATAAACTTTAGGATTACTCAGAATCGAATAACATAAGGTACAAATTGTTTTGCCACAGAAAAGTTCATGCCAATAATTAGAGAAGCATAAGTAAAGCAGAATCATATTTAGGTATACTAAAAAGGGGATAGCATTTCATAAGCATGCTGAGTCTAAGGGAGGGGAGTACATAACATGTTAAGTGAACAACAGTGCAAACAGGTGAAGTGCAGATATCGCAGCAAAACTATAGGTAAAAACATATTAGAAACAGGATGAATTGAAGTACTAAAAGAAACATATGATTTTTGAAACTTAAATTGAAATTAGGACATACAAGTATAGGAGATAGCAAACACAGAGTGAAGAGTAAGGGGGTAGAATAATCAGCATTGGCTTGCAGCCGGCTGATAATAGCAAGTAACCCGAAGGAGAGCAGAAGAGAGTATTTGTGTATACGAGAGAGTTTTGAGCAATGTGTTCGTGTGTTTGATAATGAAGACTAAGGTACTTATAGTTTTAAAATAGACAGAAGAATAAGGTAAAAAAATAAAAGTTCAGCAGTAATTATAGAAGTATATACTAATTAGAATCAAATTAGTATAAAGATTTTCCTTAATTATGGAATCATACTCAAACGGTAATAGAAAGGTGATAAAATAAGGAAAGTGAATCGTATGAGGCTGAGTATAGCCAATTAAGGTAACAACATAGGTATAATACAAGTATATCACATGTAAATGAGACTAGATTCATCATGCTTTAATTAAGGAAAATGCTTAAAATCATCTAACAACATAATTGACCATAGAATAAGGTCAGAAAATATTTCACAAGTTAAAATCAATATAGAATATTACAAAAACCAGTGAAGGATCAATCACAAAGATTCAGGGATTCACAAATAGCACTGATTTAACATAACCTTGTGAGAATAAGCGTAATAAACATATAATAGATAAAATCAGAACCCTAAGAATACGAGTAGGGTAGAAATCATATAAAAATTAGGGATTCATATAGAGCATAGTCAAAATTAACAGACTGAACATGATATAGGCAGAATAAGTGAAGAATCAGAAACATTGATGGACAAAGTAGGATAAAGTCGAAGAAAATCAGAACTAACACAAATTTCTGGGAATAAACACATAATAGGCAGGAATAGTCGAAGTCAAAAACCCTAGCAAGCAAACATAGGGTAAAAATCACAAAATCACAGAGAGTTCATGAGAAACCAGTACACATACAAATTAGGTGAACATATTATCGAAAACAGGCTCAGAATCACAGATTAAAACCAAGAAACTTGGGGTTTTCAACATAATAACTCAGATAAAAAGAGAAAACTCAAATAACCGCTTAAACATAATGAAAATCATAGATTAATACTAAAATCAGAAGGCAAAGAATTTTTTTGAAAAGGGGTTAAGAATCCTAATTTGAAGATGAAGAGACGCTTTAGAAAATTGGAGATTCTTTAAGAAGACAGAAAAATAACTCGGAATATACCCAGATCTATTGTAGATCTAAGAAATCCAGTGTTGAAATTAGGGTTTCTGAGAGAGAACCCAAAGAGAAAGAGAGAATCGGCTTAGAAACCACAGGTTCTAGCTGGAGATGGGAGGATCTTACTCAGATGGCCATGGACGGCCTGAAAATGGCATAAAATC
Organism: Nicotiana knightiana; assembly: GCA_005239525.1. Classification (NCBI taxonomy): domain Eukaryota; kingdom Viridiplantae; phylum Streptophyta; class Magnoliopsida; order Solanales; family Solanaceae; genus Nicotiana; species Nicotiana knightiana. The sequence goes on from ML426192.1 coordinate 11,840, forward strand.
CATGGGAGGTGAGAACGGACCCCTGGGGGTGGATGAATAACCAACCAGTCCCATGAGGACCTCAGGGATGCAAGAATCGAGCCATAGAGAGGAGCCATAGAGGCTAGGAGTAGGGAACCGTCATTGTTACCGGCGAACCAGAGAATGGCGAGGGATCTAGGGTTTGATGCATAGAGGATTTAAGAGAGAAGGGGAAGGGGATGACGGCGGATAGCAGGTGAGGGAAATGAGAGAAGTGAGGGTTTGGGAGGGGGGTCGTTTGGATTAATTATGGAAAGGGTAAATTCGGACCATTGATCTGAGTGATAAACGGTCAGGATTGAAGTGGGCCTGGGATATTTGGGCCAATTAATTGGGTTGGGATCTGACTGATTTAGGCTATAATTGAAAATAAAAGTGGCTAGTTATTAAATACCCAATTAAATAAAACAATTTATAAAATAACTGTTAATTATAAAAATAAATTTCATGCGTAGAAAATAATTAAGAATGATTACTTAGTATTTAAATTACAAATGATTAATTTCTGGATAAAAGATAGTATAAAATCATATGATTGGACTATAATTGTAAAGTTATTTCAATTATAGCCAAAAAGTGCCAATCTGGCTAATTATGAAATAATTTGGTCTTAAAAGGACCAAAATAATTAATGAAACCCAGAAGTGCTTTTGAAATCATTTTGTAATGTAATTTCATAATTATTTATTGGAAATAAAATGCTGGATAGATTAATACAAATATATGAAAATTGTGGAAAAATATCAATTACTATTGATACATGATTTTCAAGCTATATATGCAAATTTAAAATATTTTGAGAAAAAATTGGCTATCAACACCTTTCACAGGTGGGCTCTCCTGATTCTCCTTCACAAGATTGACTTGGGTGGTGGTATGGTCCATTGTTGGGCGTAGTTTTACATCTGAGTCTCCTAATCTTGTTCTAAGGCTAACCTTAGACTTACCCCACACATTACCATGATCCTTGGGTATAGTGCGACAAGCATTTCTCCCTATGACCCTCTAAACTCTATTAATTCCTCGTTTGGAGGAGCATTGCCTTTGTTTTGGGGACTCCCAGTTTTGCTATCACTTTTTCCAATTCTTTGTTGGATACCTCTAGGTGTTTGTGGACTTTTTCCAACCCTGCCATCTATGGTGCCAGTGTTGGTGGGGTCATTGTCCATGATTGTTTCCATAGAAAGAAGGGTAGGCTGAGGATCACTTACCCTGGCGTGACAAGTGGGAAGAAGGAGAGAATGAGACTTATCTGATCCATCAGTACACTGGGCTGGTTAGTTGATATGAGTCCGGAACCCAATTATGGCTGAATTAGACAAAGAGAACGAAAATAAGTCAAAAAAAAGAGTATCGAAATATGTATAACGCCACACTATGTGGCGCTATATATTAAAGTATTTATATATAAACACTTAAACCAAATAATGAAAAGAAACAAAAAATGAAAAAGAAATAGGAAAATATAAAAATATAAAAATGTTGGTGTAGGGGTTTGAACCTTGTACCTCAATGACAAAACCCACTTCACATTTACCTTTCAACCAGTGGGCCGGGTAGCCTTGTACTGCTTTTAGTGTATAGCGCCGGGTATAGTGGCGTTATACCCGTCTGTCAGAAAAAAAAAAGTATATAACGCCACACTATGTGGCGCTATACATATTTCAGTACTTTTTTTTTTGATTTATTTTCGTTCTCTTTGTCCAATTTAGCCACAATTGGGTTATGGACTCTAGTTGATATTATTTGCTGACTTAGTGCTACCTGGGCGTGCATCAGGGTTGCCAGCCATAAGTGGTGGCCAAAGTTCATCATTGCATGGATCAGACATGCATTGACTATTTTGGCCAGGTATATGTGTGTGTGTGTGTGTTAAGAAGGTGTGTGTGTTGCATGTGGTTTTTAGTGGACCTGAGCTGGAGCACGTGCTCGGGCCTCCTATAGGCTTGTGCATGAAGCGTGGGGTAAAAATTGCGCGGGGCACCCTATTTGGTCGCCCTCATTTAATATATACCCGCTTTTTAAAAAACTTTTAACTTGTACCCACTTTTTAAATAACTTCAGCTCCCTTTCCCTCGTTGAGCTGAAGTTCACCAGTTAAGCTGAAGTTCGCCAGTTATAAAGACAAAACTTCAGCATACGGGGCTGAAGTTCCCCAGTTACAAGACAACTTCAACTCTAGAGCTGAAGTTTCCCAGTTACGAACTTCAACTCTCCCAAGTTATAAAGACAACAACGTCAGCATATGGGGCTGAAGTTCCCCAGTTACAAAGACAAAACTTCAGCTCTAGAGAACTTCAGCTCTAGATTTGAAGTTTTGTCTTTGTAAACTGGGGAACTTCAGCCTCGTATGTTGAAGTTGTTGTCTTTATAACTTGGGAAATTCAGCTACTTCAGGCCCGTCTACTAGAATGCTGAAGTTTTGCGTGATTGCCCTTGCTACTTTAGCCCCGCATGCTGAAGTTATGCGCAAAAGCGGGTACGGGTGCAATTTTTTTTATAAAACAGGTATAAATTAAAACGTGGCACAAAAAGTGGGTACGGATGCAAAAGCCCGAAGCGTGGGTGGCTTTTTAGTGGCCCATTTGGTTGGTCTTTTGGCCTGCTTAGGCTTTGCTGTCTATCCCTCTATGGGCTGGTCTGAGAAAGCCCATTAGCGTAGTATTGTGCCTATTCAGTTGGAGTAGTCTGTTTCGCAACTCTCTGACCCCTCTCCCCATAGTTCTCAAGTACGGTAAACGTACCTGAATCCGACATGTACGTAAAACTCTTTGTTCCACTATGTGTTGCCTCCACTTGCTTCTGTTTTTGGTTCTCCATTTCTTTCCCCTTTCACTTGTTCCTCTCCACTGTTTTTGAGTCCCGTTCTTCATGGATGCGGTGTCTCACCGTCGACTTTCCCGACTGCTCCAGTATCCCTTTTGTTGATTGTAGTGAGCACTTCTTGGTAAGGTGACCAATTCTCCCACTCCCCTTGCACAATATACCCTCTTCCTCATACTAAATTGGTTTTCTGTGGTCTCCAATTACCACGATTGTTTGGAGAAGTACCTCAATAAGCACTTGGATATAGATTCGTACATATCTGCATCTTAGAGTGGAGGAGGTGCACATATCTATCTTCAGGAGTTTGCCTATCTTCTTCCCACTTTTTCTACGATTTCCCTATTGTATTCGGTAGGTAATTGTGGTAGCCATATACATATGGTTATGGCTTGAATTTGGGAGTTCGCCGGCACAAAGTTTGGTTCCAAGTTCCTGACAGAAAGAAAATGGCCCATGAGTATTTGTCATATTTTTCTCTTTTGCAAATTTGACTACCAAGAAGTCCCAGCATAGGTCTATGAGAATTAGCCGCTCGGTTGGGGTCTATAGTTGTTGTAATTTGGTTTTTAGGAAGTGGTGTAGGATTTTCTGTCCAAAGACCTTAATAATGATTGAGAACCTCCATGGATGGTAGATTCGTAGTTTTTCTTCCTGACTTGGAACAATTGGCTCAAAGTTGCCCTCTATCGAAGATATTTCAAGTTATGTTTCTGCTTGGTGGTATTGGGGGTGATTCACGCTTGATTTTGTTAGCTATCTACGATCAATACTTTTTTTTTATTTTTTATAACTCAAGTTCAATTTAAAAAAAATATTTTATTTAATTTTTTAAGGAAATTTGTACTCATCGAGATAGGGTACACATGCGGTGCGTGTACCCTAATACTAGTATTAAGAAAAAGCGTACAGCAATCTATAATAATAACATTTCTTAAATCAATTTCTAACTTGTGATGTAATTACACTTCTTAGAAATTAAACTATAATATATATCCCGAAGAAAAACTTGCACATATTATAGCTAGTGGCAGATCGAGAGTATTGTATATGAGTTTCTGGGAATCCAATAATTTTTATGTAACTCGTGTATTTCTATTAAGAAATTTATTAAGTATATGTAAATATCTGATTGTGAACTCAGTTATTATTGTATATTAATTTGAGATTACGGTATAAACAACTCATGTTCGATAATTTATCCCTAATATGGGTATAAGATAGCTATTTTAGGTCGTTACTCATTGATATTTATAAGTAAAATAATTAGGTCCATTCGCAAATGGACACGAAGGGACAATATTGTTTCCAAATAGAAGAGAATTAAAGAAATTATTAATAAAAATAAAAAACTATTCCAGAGGTATCAATTACTTGTACAGTTTGCAAAGCCAACTCCAAAATTTAGACTTAACCGAATAAACATTTGTAGTTCATCAAAACACATGTAATAATCACCACCTGACAGTTAAATATGCTTATATAGCATTTACTAAGGAGAAGAGCTAGAATGCTGGAAGGATCATAGAAGGAAAGAAATTAGGAAAATCACCGTTAAGCCCTCTGTTAAACGTGTTCTTAATTAAGGTTTTGATTTAGACGTTTTATGGAAAAGAAGAATGAGTATACTACAGCAATATTGTAAGTTAACAAAACCTATGAGAAAAAAGTAGTTGTCAAGTGATGAGCATAACACAATGGCAACATTTCACCTTTTAATTGGATTTTGTTGGTGAAAATACAGTTAATTACAATTGAAAAATAAGACGAAGACAAATATATCTATATAAATATTCTTCGCGCGAATATCTCGTTGTTTTTAAAGAGATTCAAGCCCATTGCGGTAGTATTTTCGCCGGTCCAACAGTAATACTCTTGACTTGTCCCTTCCGGGATACAACAGTCCGACAACGTCGTATGACCCGAACAAACTCTGGACAAATTGTTGAGTCCAAAGCTCTATCAAAATGAACACCTTCCTGCAACAGAAATGATATTCTCTTTTGTAGACAATACATAGGAGACTTACATTTTCTCCTTCTCTTAACTCTCTTTTCACTATGCCAAGTTCACCTTTTGCATATACTCATACCATATTTTTTCCATTCCAAACACACACAAAAAAAAACACGACTATTTATAGGTGTAGAATCTCTTCCATGAAATAAATAATAAGGTAGTGAAACAATAAAATTGTAGAACATGATTGGTGGTTACAACATTTAATCTTTTGTGGATAATTATTGGTAGATCATGACATTAGTGGTTTCATGAGTTACACTAAAGTAATAACCGCTTTCTTGCCAATTTATAACCAATATCTCACAACAAATAATGCACTTTAATACTATAATTTTAGTATTAAAATACATTAACACCAACATATTTTAATTATCACAACAACAAGAAAGCCGATATACTTTCACATGATTTTAATTATCACGAAATCATAATTAACAAGCGCTGGCATCTAAGAAGAATAAGGCAAACGATGCACCGATATATGTTTGGTACTTTTATATTATATGGTACGATCTTACTTCTTCTTCACATTGGCCTTAAACCCCTCATCTTGTATTCCAAAAGTAGTATTTCACCTTCAGGATCAAGATTAGTCAAGAGTTGAAAACAAGGTTTATTTCAATAATAATTTCAAGTATTTTAGCATGTTGACCCAATTTATCATGCTTTTGAGTATCTAACAAAGGGAGAGGAGTAATTTAAAGGGGCCAAGTGACGCTTAAAAACATTAAGGTTTAATATACAAATAACAACGCCAACTTGCACAGTCAATAATCTTATTTAGATTTTACATGAACGTGGGATATCTTTTTCCCCAAAAAAGGAAAGAAAAAAAAAGAGTACGCGACAAAATATAAAAATTCTCAAAATATATTATAAAACATATAAATCTTCACGTTTCATATAAATAAAAAAAATATCCAAAGTAAACCTAGAAAAAACAAAAAAAAATTTCAGATAATTGCTACTTAAGCACTAGGGGGTGGAATAATGCAACAACAATGCTTGTTGGCATCACATCCACAACTTTGAAAACCAATAATTTTACAGAAAGAGACACAATCTGCTGCACTGTTGCATCCTTGAGGCATTTGTTGTTTTGTCCCAATCACACTTTGTTTTTCCACTTCCACACATCTTCCCATGTGACTAAAATTGTAAAAAATTAAGCTAAACAAAAAAACCAAAGTCATTATAGCCTTTGCCATCTCAAGAATTGACGAATTGTGTGTGTGTTTTTCCTATTCAGAAATATGAGAGGACCTAACTAAGTTTTACATGTATTTATATACTTTTGAAGCATGGTATACATAGAAAGTAATAATTATGCTGAGTATATAATATTACACATAGAAGGAAAATATGGATACTGAGATCCTTTGTCTGATTGTCTTACTTCATTAGACAAATTATTTGTTCAGGAATAATATAAATTTTTTTGGTACATGAATAATATTTATACTCATACCTAATTGGAAGAGTCAGTTCTCGATTATGCTATGCTAATATATGTATATTATTGTGACTTCGTATAAGCGTTTTAACTAACAGAATAAATTTCTTAACTTAACAATATTCCTTTGTTTTTCCTGCTCTTTTGGTAACTCGTTTTCTTCTTTTGGGAAAATATCATACTAACTCATTAAAAAGGTTATTAACTTTAATATTTACTTCCCACAAGTACATATTCAAAAAATCGTACAATAATTTATAATTATGACCTTTCTTCTTTGAATTTCTAACTTGTGATGTAATTACACTTATTAAGAGAAATTAAACAATAACTAGTCTTATAACACGCGTGTACACTATCTCAATGGATAAGTTATTTTTTTCTAAAAAATCGTATAAATATTGACAAAAAAGATGCTTGGTGGCTAACTTTGGTGCTTAAATTATTAACATTTCTTTATGTACCAGAGAGTATTTATTACTTTTTTTCATCCCAATGTAGTTGTCCAATTTATTTTTGGATTATTATGAGAAAATAAAAGAATACAATTATTTATATTTTTCTTTGAAGTAATACCTTTTTTCAAAGAAAATATGTGATGGCTCAAAAGGTCATCTTATAAAATAAGACTCCATTCCAGGCTCATTAGCCTTAAAAAGATTAATTTTATTTATCTCGATTTGCGTGCGCAGTCCGGACGTGAAACCGTAAAACTTTTATGTGAAAATATGAGAAATAGTAATTTTTGAAATTTAAAACTTGGTTTTAATTGACTCTGTTCAACATTTTAAGTAAACATGCCCGGATCTGTGTTCCGACAATCCCGAAAGGTTCGTCGTAAAATACGGGACTTGGGCGTATGTCCGGAACTGAATTCCGAGGCCCCTAGCCTTAGATATTAATTTTTGAAAGAAATTGTTTTGCTGGATTTTTAATGAAATAAAGAAATGAATTAATATTTGAAACCGTTGGTATCGGGGCCGTATTTTGGTTCCGGAGCTCGATACAGGTCCGTTATGATGTTTACATCCTATCTGTGAAATTTGGTAAGAATCAGAGTTGATTTGACGTGGTTCGGATGTCTGGTTGAGAAATAGTGAAAGTTGAGCATTCTTGAGAAAAATGATGAGTTTTGAGGTTAAATCCATAGTTTTAAATGTTAATTTCATGATTTGATCGCACGACCAAGTCCGTATGATATTTTTATACTTTCGTGCATGTTTGGTTTAGACCCCGAGAGCTCGGGTGAGTTTCGGGTAGGCTTCGGGATGTTTTAAACTTGAAAAAAGTCTGTTGGTGCACCATTTCTGGTGGGCCCGCACCTGCGAGCCTGGAGCCACAGGTACGAGTGCCTGCCCGCAGGTGCGACTTTGGCCAACTGTTCCTTGTTCCGCAGATGCGGAATATTCATCGCAGGAGCGGGACTGCAGAAACGGAAACCCGTCCGCAGATGCGGCCCCAGTCCCAATTTGCAGAAGCGGCCCCAGTCCCAATTTGCAGAAGCGGCCCACTGTCCGCACCTGCGGATGCGCAGATGCGACCCAACCACCGCAGGTGCGAAGGGTTCACTTAATTAGAACCCCAGCCCTATTTTCTCCATATTTTCGAACTAAGAAGACTTAGAGGCGATTTTCTTCACACAAATTCATCCCCAAAGTGTTGATAAACAATTCTAAACTTATCTCTTTCAATTACTCAATAATTTTTATCACTTTTCAATCCAAAATCAAGAATTTTCATGGTAAAAATTGAGGGTTTGGGTAGAATAAGGGAATTTTGTAAAAATGAGATTTTTACCTCGAATTGAGGTC
>MDKJ01161812.1:0-47501 GCA_005239525.1 Nicotiana knightiana
ATCCTTATGTAACATAACAAAACCAAAAGAACAGCCAACACTTCCAAAATACTTGAAGCAATAACTAACAACAAATTTCCCAAATCCAAATGGACATATAAACCTCAATTATCATGAAATAATTAAGCCCGGAAGCAAATAATTGGAAAATGTGGAAAGGGATCATATTTAACAGACAATTTGGTGGTGGATAGATACTCGTCACCTCACCTATACACTACACACATGCGAATTCACATAGCATTTAAGTGGGGATTCTTATTCCCTCAAGTCAAGGCTAAACCAAGCACTTACCTCAAATTCGCAGGCCACTCACTGCTCAATTATAGCTTTGCCTTTTGAATTCACCTCCAATACACTCGAATCTAACCATAATTAACTTAATATCATTAATTAATGCTATAGGAACAAACTTTACTGAATATTATAATTTTTCTATGTTTTCTCAAAAAAGGTTAAAACCCGACCCCGGGCCTGCTTGGTCCAACTCGGGGTTCGAACCAAATTACATTTACCCATTCACCCCCGAGACCGAATATGCAATTTGTTTCGAAATCCGACCCCAATTCGAGGTCAAAATTTGATTTTTACAAAATTTCCTAGGTCTACCCAACCCCTCGATTTTTACCATGAAAATTCTTGATTTTTGATTTAAAAGTGATGAAAAATATTGGGTAATTGAAAGAGTAGAGTTTAGAATTGATTACCTATACTTTGGGGATGAACTTTGGTGAAGAAAATCGTCCTTAGGGCTTGGTAGTTCTCAAAATAGGAAGAAAAAGAGTTCTATATGTGTTTAACAGTGTTTAAATATGACTAGGCAGGCCTTCATCGAGTTCGCGTGGGCCTGCCCGCGTTCGCATAGAGTCAGGCCTGTTGGCCTTCGCGTTCACGTTCGCGGTCACTGGGCCGCATTCACATAGAGTAAAATCAGGTTCCCCTCCCCCAAGCTCGTTACACTACGCATTCGCGTGGACCATATCGCGTTCGCGTAGAGTCTCCCCCCAGCCCATCTCCTTCGCGCCAGGGGTCCCGCGTTTGCATAGAACAAAAAAGCGCAGCTTAATTTTCTTACTCTATCTGTTCGCGATAGATGCTACGCAAAAGCGAAGCACTAAATAACTAGGCACCTGAAAATAGAAAAGCAGCAAAAAATTCTAAGTGTAAAACATATCATAGTTTATCCAAAACTCACCACAATATCATACGGACTTGCTCGTGTGATCAAATCATGAAAATAACATTTAAAACTATGGATTTAACCTCAAAACTCGTCATTTTTTCTCAAGAACACTCAACTTTCACTATTTCTCAACCGGACGTCTGAATCACGTCAAATCAACTCTGATTCTTACCAAATTTCACAGATAGAACTTAAATATCATAACAAATCTGTATCGAGCTACGGAACCAAAATACGGGCCCGATACCAATAGTTTCTAACACTAATTCATTTCTTCATTTCATTAAAAATCGAGCAAAATAATTTTCTTTAAAAAATGATTTCTAAAGCTAGGGACCTCGGAATTCAATTTCGGACATACGTCCAAATCCCATATTTTACTGCAGACCTCCTGGGATCGTTGGAACACATATATGGGTCTGTTTACTAAATATGTTGAACAAAGTCAACTAAAACCAAGTTTTAAATTCCAAAAATTTCTATTTCACATATTTTAACATACAAGCTTTCCGATTTCACGTCCGGACTGTGCATGCAAATCAAGGTAATTAAAATTAATTTTTTATGGCTAATAAGCCTAAAACGGAGTCTTAATTCATAAAATGACCCATTGGATCATTACATTACATGATACGTTCATTGAAACCTCCCAAATGTGAATATTGATATTATACACTAGTTACCGAGCTTATTATTAAATTGTTTATCATATTATACTACAAGAAAAACATGATGAGACTACAAATTATTTATTGTTTCTGAAAGGGCATCTTTATGATATTTTTTGTTTAATATACATATTAGCATGTTTTCTGACTTTTCCACAATAAAAATGGTTATGGTTAAGTGTTATTACTCAATAAGCTAGTGACACATTTCCCGCTAATTTATTACAGAGACAACAGTTGACGTGGGCGAGGATTTTATTAATTAGAGAGAACATGTTGACTTATGGGTAAACGATCTCGGAATAAGGTTTTATGGCTCGGATAGCTTCATTAGGTGATTTGGAACTTATGAGTGTGTTCAGAATGTAATTTGGAGGTCCGTGGTAGAATTAGGCTTGAATTGGCGAAATTGGATATTTGGCGATTTTGGGTCGGTAGTGGAAAATTAGATATCTGATGCATAATGGAATTTTGAAAGTTGTAATAGGTCCGTACTTTCATTTGTGACGTGTGTGCAAAAATTTCAGGTCATTCAGATGTGGTTTGGTTGGTTTCGACATCGTAGGTGAATTTCGGAAGTTAAGAAATCCTTAGGCTTGAATCTGGGGTTCATGTAGTATTTTGATGTTGTTTTTGAGCTATTCGAAGGTTACACTAAGTTTGAATGATATTATGGGATGTGTTAGCATGTTTGGTCGAGGTCTTGAGGGCCTCGGGTAATTTTTGAGTGGTTAACGGATCAATTCTTGAATTTAGAAGTTGGCAGATTTGTTGGTGTTGTGCTGCAGAGAATTCCTTCTCTGCGTTCGCGAGAAGGCTATCGCGTTCATGGAGTGGTATTGATAGCTGAGGATTTTTGTTCATTGCGTTTGTGAAGGGAAGGCCACGACCGTAAAGGTTTGAGTGGAGTATGCATCGCGAACGCGCTCGAGTTCTCGCGTTCGCGAAGAGGAGTAAGGCAGATGGGGACCCCAGGTTTTTGGTCTACGTGTTCACGAGGTGTGGACCGCATTCGTGAAGTTTCAAGCTGGTAAAACATTGTGTTCACGAAGATGTGGTGGCGTTCGTGAAGAGTAAAGTGGAAGGGCAGTTGGGTTGGCCTACACGAACGCGAGAGGACGGTCGCGTTCGCAAAGAAGAAAATCTGGGCAGCAGTATTTAATTCCAAAAATCGAGGGTTTGAGTCTATAATTCCAAAATTCAATAGAGAGTTCAGGAGAATGTGATTTTTTAGAGGATTTTCAGAGGAGTGATTGGGGTAAGTGTTCTTCACTTAATTTTGGTTAAATTCCATGATTGTACCTTGATTTTATCATCTAAATTGGGAATTTGGGGTGACAATTTGAAGAAAAATGGAGGAGAATTTGAAAGTGAATTTTGGGGATTTGGATGGCCCTTTGATGTTGGATTTTGATGCAATTGATATGGGTAGACTCATGAGTGGGATTTTAGTTTTGAATGTTTTGTCAGATTCCGAGACGTGAGCATGGAGGTCGGGTTTGGCCAATTTCGGGATTTTTTAATTAATTTGATAATTTTCACGTGGGATTTGTTCCTTTAGCATGAATTAATGATATAATACTAATTTTGGATAGATTCAGGGTGATTTGAGGCCGAGTCGAGCAGAAAGGTCATCGCGGAGTAGATTTTCATCCGGTTTGAGGTAATTAATGCTTCCAAACTTGGTTCTGAGGGTTCGAAACCCCGAATTACGTGTTATGTGTTTTGAATTGAGGTGACGCACATGCCAAATGGAGGGCGGGCGGGCGTGCACCGCGAGAAATGTGACCCGATGCGTTCCATTGCACCGTTTAGTGATTCTTCTTGTTGATATTCGTGCTCCTATCAATGTGATTAATGTAAACATGTTAGAGATCATGCTAGATATTAAGTTAAGGCTTTGCGTCGATACTGTTGAGACCCGAGTGGTCGTTTACTGCTATCATCTCATGCATTTCATTGGTATTATATACTCAGTTATGTCCATACATATCATATCATGTCTCAGTCTCGGTTATTGTTGTTTGGCACATTATACAATGATTTGGGCTAGCTCATGCATTGTGAGCACGTGTGAGAGAGACTGGAGAGTAATGACTAAGTGAGACCGAGATCCTGATTATGTGTGACGGTTATGGGGTCGGGCACCGCAGCATCTTATATTAATTTATGCCTGGGTCTGGCTTATGATAGCGTTTGGGAAGTAGGAGCCCCTCCGGAGTCGGTAAAACACCCCCAATGAGTGCACATGACATTTGAGGGATGGATTTTGTCTGAAGTGTTCATATTTGGAGATGGTTCTTCTCCATGAGGCCGGATTGGCATGTTTCCTCGGTAGTGAGCGACTAATGTCAGTAATGTGTATATGTATTCTGGGATAGATCTTCCCTGGGCTGTTGAGCCATGTACAGTACCGAGTGGTTATGAGGTTGATATTATTAACTGGAGATGGATTTTCTCCATAGAGATGGATTGGCCTTCCTCAGTACTGAGAGACTGATGGTAGAGATGTATATATATATATATATATATATATATATATATTCCGGGATGGATCTTCCCTGAGCCATGTGAGCCATATATAGTACTAAATGGACGAGCATTTGAGAGTGGTGGCACATTGTACATTTCTTATGGTCGATGCATTGACATGTAGGGAAAGTCGAGGTATATATATGTTAAATTGTTCCAAGCTGCATTTATCTTATTCCTTGAACTGTCTATTTAACTGTAAGTATGCCTACATTATTGTTCTTAATAATCATATTATAATGGTGCAGGTGAAGTTTTCCACTACCTTTAAGCCCATAGTTTGGTATTATTACTTACTGAGTTGGTGTACTCACGTTACCCCTACACCCAGTGTGCGGATTCAGGTATCCCAGGCCACAGTAGTGCCAGTTGATCATCTTTTTGTGGATCATCTATTGGAAAGTGCGAGGTAGCTGCATGTCGATCGCAGCCCCGTCCTTATCTTTCCCTATCTTCCTATTTTTATTTAGTCTATTTCTAGACAATGTTATGTTGATGAACTTTGAAACAAGTGTAGTATGACTCATGACTCAGTGACACCCGTTGTTGGGAATTATCTTTCCGTATTTTGGCTTGTATTTGTCTTTTTGTTCAGTGTTTCAGCAAGAAATATTTGTTTCTATTATTTTTAAATGAGAAAATAAATTGGTTAATAGTGTGTAGGCATGCCTAGTTCCATGATAGGCGCCATCACGACTGGCCCATTTTGGGGTCGTGACCAGTGTGAAGAGTGTGTAGGCTTTCCTAGTTCCATGATAGGCGCCATCACGACCAGTCTGTTTTGGGGTCGTGAAAAGTTGGTATCAGAATCTAGGTTACATAGGTATCACGAGTCATGAGCGGGTTTAGTAGAGTCTTGCGAATCGGTACGGAGATGTCTGTACTTATCTTCGAGAGGCTGCGGAACCCTTATGGAAAATCTCACATTCTTGAATTCTTGTCATGCGAATCCATTTATTCAGCCAAAAGCGTAACTCTTTGAATTCCTTTCATGTATTCGAATACGCACATGAGCGCTCGGTATAAGCTTTGCATTGACAGCTTGTGATTTCCATGGGTGAGGTGTGAGATGTGATTTTAGCCTGTTGATAATGGGCCAGTCTGGAGGACTTGAGTTCGGGTTTTGTCTATGGCTTGAGTGCCGAGATTTCGATTGTGTGAGCACGTGCATTTGGGATTTATATGTCCGTTGTGTCCTTATTGGTGGGATTTTGTGACTGGATGACTATGTGGTGAGTGTGATTTTATGGTGAGATGTGTTCAGATTGTTTGATTACGACAAAACAATTGGTTGGAGATGTAGCAATAACTATAGAGTGTTTGACTTCTTTCTTGAGTTGGCATATGGCCTCGAGTTGTGAGTGTATTGAAGGACCTCTCATGCAGTTTAGTTGTGGAGTGAAGTGGATCTTTCTGTTGTGTTATGCGTTCCTGGTGATGTCTTTTGGGCTGACCAATGCCCCAGCAGCGTTCATGTATTTGAATAACAGTGTATTCCAGCCGTATTTGTACTCCTTCATTATTGTATTCATTGATGTCATCCTGGCGTACTCACATAGCTAGGAGGAGCATACTCAGCATTTGAGAATGGTATTATAGAGATTGAGGGAGGAGAAGCTTTATGCAAAGTTCTCCAAGTGTGAATTTTGGCTCCGTCCAGCAGCATTCTTGGGGCACGTGGTGTCCAGTGAGGGTATCCAGGTGGTCAGACGAGTGTGGAAAGAGCTTTCAGAAGATCAAGATTTCTTTGATCATAACTCTAGTGTTAGTTCTGGCATCAGCTTCCGGTTCTTATAACGCGTATTGTGATGCCTTGATGGTAGGTGTTGGTTATGTTTAAATGAGGGAGGGTAAAGTGATTGCGTAATAGCTATGATTTAGGAAGGGTATGAGAGATTTAGTTTGAGGCCAAGCAGGGGGGGTTATCTTCCGTGGGATGTCCTGAGGTTGTGTGATCCTTATGTTATTTTGTAGCAAGTTATCTTTTACTAGTAAATGATATATGTTTCAATTTGAGTTTAGATCGCTTGTGAAAGATAGTATGACTATTACAATGGTGAAGGCGAGACTTGCAGATTATTTGAGATATTAGATGGTTTGTGTTATATGAGCTTATGAAGTATTTCGTTGAATCTCGATGCGGTATGTAGCATATGGGAATTGTGAGTTATTATTTGTCTTCATCTATGGTTTTGAGCCAAGTGGGGGAGTCTGCTAATGATAAGTTGGTTGCACGATTATGTGTTGTATTGGTTTCAGTTCGAGGTATACTGGTGAATCAGTTATGACCTGCAGGGGTGGAGTTTGAGAATGACTCGAGTAATGGAAATTTTTGGATACATGTTGTAATATAATCTATGGGTAAATTGGTTTTATTGAATGATTGAGTTGTATTTGTAAAAGGTGTAGTGTGTGCAGAGTAGGAATTTGCTTGGTTGCTTCGAAGTGTGGATTATTTCCTAGTGTGTTGGTGTGCAAATGGGGCCCAGGTCGTCCGTCCTGTTTGATCAGTTTAATTGAGAATTTCATAGAGTTGGAGACTCTCGAGAATGGTTCTAATGGATTCAGGGTTTATATTTCATTGTGGATTCTACGTGAAAGGGAAAAATAGCTTATATTCATCGGAAGTCTCTTTAGAGTAAGTAATTGAGATGTGATACTTTGGGGTGTTTAAGAGATATTCAGCGGTTTATGAGCCTTAGGGTGATGTGGTTCTATGCTAGGGTCTCGCGTGGTGATTTCTGGTTGAGTATTTTGGTACAATGGCAAGGGAAAGAATCAATTATAAGGTAATTCAGAAGGAACTCGGAGAAATAGGGCAACTTGGTAGTAGATTTGATCAGCATGGTAATGAGAAAGATCTGGTTTCTTATGATATGGTAAGGTTCTACGTGTGATTCGTGGCAATGCTCTTGGGTTTTGACGGCCTGCATAGCTTAGTTGAGTTAGAGAGATTCAGTCCTGACAGATTAGTTCAGTATAATGGATTTTAGAGGGTACTTGATAGTCTCTACCATAGTTGAGATGTATATTTCCAACTGGTGCATGGGGCATGCGACATATTGTAATTTTCTCCAGAATAAAAATCAAATGGAAAGTTTTAACTAATTTTCTCCAGAATAAAAATCAAATGGAATGTTTTAACTTGCAACTCAGAGTGGATTTGAGGTTTGTCGTATCGTTCATATGGTGGCATAATGGGTGCGATGTGTGGTGTAGTGTTTAGATTTCGGGTGCTAGGTCACGATGCAATTTGGAAGGAAGTTTCTGAAATTTTAGGTAGCAGGGACGATCTCAGATGATCATATAGATGATGTTACTTCTAGATATGGCTCGACGAAGGTATAAGTTTCAGAAAAGGCACTGTCTTTTGATTTATGGATACTTCATTGGTGTGGCAGTACTCTCCTTGTAACACGTATGGATTGTAGGGGTATCCCCCCTGGTATGATCATGTATTGGGGAAATATTAGACATTCAGGCGATGGAGTTGAGATCTGATATGGTGATTTGTGTGCTCTGAGGTTTTGGAGTCTGGGAACTCGAATGAGTAGACGATTTCATAGTTGAGGGTTGTAGAGACGTAGCCAAGGTTACTTAGATGCTAGTGTGTGTTGTGATTCAGTCATTATTGACCTTCGGGGGGTCATTTGTCTATTGTACATGACCGGATTGATTTGGGGTTCCTTAGTAGGTCCAGTGGGGATAGGTGTTTTTCACAGATTGGGATTGATTGGATTCATAGTGCTATTGTGAGGGGCATGCCAGTTAGTGGTTGTTAGGCTTATCTATCTTCTGGGATGATTTATGACTTACTCTTCCCTGCTACGGGGAGCTGCGATTTGTTGGTGCTAGGCACACATGGTGTGGTTCTATTATGGTCTTATAGCGGGAGTAAGGTAAGTAATTCGGTATTGCAGGATTGAGACGTATTGGTTATGGTACCGTTCGATTCTCCGTGATTATGGTAATGCTCTTTGAGTACTTGATGTCGGGTTTCGCGTGGTTGTTGATTTTGGAGCAAGGCAAAGGGAGGTATATAATACGGACCAACGCTTGGATGGGGTCACACATTGAATTTATGTGGAGATATGATCCTTGTGTGTTGAATTCGTGCATTTTGGTTATGTGGTGTGTCAGGAGTTCTTAGAATTGCGTTGTGGTGATACTCGTTGATCTTGCGGGACGGTTCTCTTGTTTGATGTCATTTTTCATGTTTGGAAACATTTGGAATATTGTATATTAGTGCACGGGTTTTGGCTTTAAGCTTTATTGATACGTCATATCGCTAGAGTGGTTGTGGTAAATGAGATGGGGTCGTCGGACCTAGGATGGGTACTTCCGGATCTGGTTGCGGTATATTGGGAGGATATTGATGCTGATCGTCTTAGAGATTTTGCTATATTTCCTGTCGAAGAGAGGGAGTTCCATCACTTGTTGATCTGATGAATGATTATGGGTTTCTGTATGTTTCTTTCATCGTTGGTAGTATATGAAAGGTGTTACAACGGGTCTCTGTTTGATAGTAGGTTTATTACCGGCATTGGGTTTCTTGAACAAGTGCTATGATTAGAAATTATCACTATGAGTGTTTGAGTTATGTGGTATGTCATGTGATTTCACCTTGGGGTATGACTATGGCTTGATTCAGCTTTTTTAGACTTATACAATGTGTGGATGCGTGATTCTTATTTTATAGAAAAGTTCAGATGTGGAAATTGGATTCTAAGGCTTATAGGCTAGGTTGGATGAGAAGTTTTCAGATGTGTTGTGTTATCAGATCTATGCGAGACGCAATGACGTGGAATCACCCCAGGTATGTGCGTGATAAGGTTATTCGTCGATTTGATTGATTTTGGAACAACTCTTGGCACATTTGAGGATGAATGTGTGTTTAAGTGGGGGAGGATGTAATGACTTGGCCGGCCGTTCCGAGTGTTTAAGCCCCATTTCCCCCATTTCTGCTTCATTATGTATTGTTCAGCTCTAGTATGTTGCGTCGGGTTGGTTGGCTCGAGTTCACAGTGATTTTTGGAGAGGAATGAGACACTTAGTCTCGAAAGTTGGTTAGTTAGTTGGAAAAGTCAACCAGAAGTTGACTTATGGGTAAACGATATCGGAATAAGGTTTTTATGGCTTGGATAGCTTCATTAGGTGATTTGGAACTTAGGAGTGTGTTCAGAATGTAATTTGGAGGTCCGTGGTAGAGGCGAAATTGGATATTTGGCGATTTTGGGTCGGTAGTGGAAAATTAGATATCCGAGGCGGAATGGAATTTCGAAAGTTGGAATAGGCCTGTAGTGTCATTTGTAAAGTGTGTGCAAAAATTTCAGGTCATTCGGACGTGGTTTGGTTGGTTTCGGCATCATTGGCGAATTTGGAAGTTTAGAAATCCTTAGGCTTGAATTCAGGGTTAATTTGGTATTTTGATGTTGTGTTTAGTGATTCGAAGGTTCAACTAAGATTGAATGATGTTATGGTATGTGTTAGCATGTTTGGTTGAGGTCCCGAGGGCCTCGGGTGAGTTTCAGCTGGTTAACGGATCAATTCTTGGCTTTAAAACCTGGCAGATTTGTTGGTGTTTTGTTGTAGAGAATTCCTTCTTCGCGTTCGCGAGAAGGCTATCGCGTTTGTGGAGGGGTATTGAGAGCTGAGGATTTTTGTTCTTCGCGTTCACGAAGGGAAGGCCGCGAACGTGAAGTTTTAAGTGGAGTATGCATCGTGTACGCGCTCGAGTTCTCGCGTTTGTGAAGAGGGGTAAGGCAGATGGGACCCCAAGTTTTTGGTCTACGCGTTCGCGAAGAGTGGGCCGCGTTCGCATAGTTTAAAGCTGGTAAAGCATTGCGTTCACGAAGCTGTGATCACGTTCGCCAAGAGTAAAGTGTAAGGGAAGTTGGGTTGGCTTACGTGAACGCGAGAGGACGGTCGCGTTCGCGAAGAAGAAAATCTGGGGAGCAATATTTAATTCCAAAAATTGAGGGTTTTAGTTTATAATTGCAAAATCCAATAGAGAGCTCGGGAGAAGGCGATTTTTGAGAGGATTTTCGGAGGAGTGATTGGGGTAAGTGTTCTTCACTTAATTTTGGTTAAATTCCATGATTGTGCCTTGATTTTATCATCTAAATTGGGAATTTTGGGTCAAAAATTTGGAGAAAAGTGGAGGAGAATTGGAGAGTGAATTTTTGGGATTTGGATGGTCATTTGATGTTGGATTTTGATGCAATTGATATGGGTAGACTCATGAGTGAATAAGGATTTTAGTTTTGAAATTTTTTTTGGATTACAAGATGTGGGCCCGGGGTCGGGTCTAGCCAATTTTGGGATTTCTGATTTAATTTGATAATTTTCGCGTGGGCTTTGTTCCTTTAGCATGTATTAATGATATGATACTGATTTTAGATAGATTTGGGGCGATTTGAGGCCGATTCGAGTTACAAGGGCATCACGGAGTAGATTTTCATCCAGTTTGAGGTAAGTAACGCTTCCAAACTTGGTTCTGAGGGTTCGAAAACCCGAATTATGTGTTATGTGATTTGAATTGAGGTGACGCACATTCCAAGTGGCGGAAGTGCGGGCGTGCACCGCTAGAAATGTGACTCGGTGCATTCCATGGCACTGTTTAGTGTTTCTTCTTGTTGATATTCATGCTCCTATCAATGTGATTAATGTAAACATGTTAGAGATCATGCTAGATATTAAGTTAAGGCTTTGCGCCGATACTGTTGACACCCGAGTGGTCGTTTATTGCTGTCATATCATGCATTTCATTGGTATTATATAGTCAGTCATGTTCATGCACATCATATCATGTCTCAGTCTCGGTTATGGTTGTTTGGCACATTATATTATTGATTCGGGCTAGTTCATGCATTGTCAGCCCGTGTGGGAGAAACTGGAGAGTGATGATTGAGTGCAGCCGAGACCCTGATTATGAATGATAGTTATGGGGTCGGTCTGCACGCCGCAGCATGTTATATTTATTTTATTCATGGGTCTGGCTTATGATAGCGCTTGGGCTGTAGGAGCCCCTTCCGAGTCTGTAACACACCCCCAATGAGCGCAGATAATATTTGAGCGACGGATCTTCCTTGGACATGGATCTTGTCCAAAGTGTTCTGTAACGACCTAGCCGGTCGTTCCGAGATTTTAGCCCCGTTTTCCCCGTTTCCTCTTCATTTTATGTGGTTCAACTTCATTTATGTGTGTTGGGTCAGTTGGTTCGGGTTCAGAGTGGTCATGGTGAAAATTGAGGCAATTAGTCTCTCAAGGTAGCCTAATAGTTGAGAAAGTCAACTGAGAGTTGACTTATTGGCGAACGACCTCGGAATGCAGATTTTATGGCTCAAATGGTTTCAGTAGGTGAATTGGGACTTAGGAGTGTTTTCAGAATGGAGTTTGGATGTCCAGTGTAGAATAAGGCTTGAATTGGCGAAAGTTAGTTTTTGGTGATTTCCGGTCGGCAGTGGAAAATAGGATATTGGGGTCAGAATGGAATTCCGAAAGTTAGAACAGGTCTGTAATGTCATTTTGAGTATGTGTGCAATATTTCAGGTCAATCGGAGGTGTTTTGGTTGGTTTATGCGTAGTTGACGAAATTTGGAAGTTTCAAAGTTCATAGGCTTGAATTTGATGTAATTTTGGTGTTTTCGTGTTGGTTTTGGTGTTTCGAAGGCTCGAATAAGTTGGAATAAATCTATGGGGTGTGTTGGTATGTTTGGTTGGGGCCCCGAGGAGTTCGGGATTGATTTCGGATGGTTGGCGGGGTTTCGAACTTGGAAATTTGCAGCAATTAGTTGCTGGTGTGAGTTTCTGCTGTTCACTGCACCTGCGGATGGGTAGCCGCAGGTGCGAAAGGTTGTGCGCAGGTGCGAAGGGAGGCTAGGCAAGGGAATTCCGCTGGTGCGAAGAGATGGCCTCACCTGCGAAGCCGCAGGTGCAGAGAAGGGTCGCAGGTGCGAGAATATGGTCCGTTAGTAGAATTCCGCAGATGCGCACCTAGGACTGCAGGTGCAGGTCCGCAGGTGTGATTAAGTGTCCGTAGGTGCGGAATGGATGGGCAGAACATTATAAAAAGGGGCCTCCGTAAAATTCATTTCATTCCACCATTTTTGCATGCGGGAGAAGCTCTTTTGAAGGCAAATTGAAGAGGGAATTCGTGGTTCTTCAGTGAAGGTAAGTTCTCGGGTTATTAACATCGTTTCTATGCTATTTTGATTCGGATTAGGCTGTATTTGAAGGACTAAAGTAAGAAAATTTTGGAAAATTGGAGGAAAGAGTTAGGAATTTCTTTTGGCCATTTTAGTGGGCAATTGTGGTCAGATTTTGATGTTCTTGGTATGTACGGTCTCGTGGGAGGATAAGGGTTCTTGTGATGTAAATTTTATCAGATTCCGAGACATGGGCCCAGGGCTCAGGTTTGGCCGAATTTCGAGATTCTTGTATAATTTGATAGTTTTCGATTGGGTTGTGTTCCTTTGGTATATATTAATGATATTAAACTGGTTTTGGCTAGATTTGGAGCAATCGGGAGCCAATTTGGGGGCAAGAGCATAGCGGACTAGTGTTGTGGCTCGGTAGAGGTAAGTAATGGTAATAAATCTTGTCCTCAGGGTATGAAACCCAGGACTACATATTTCTCACTAATTTTAGAATGGCGCACATGTCGGATGACGAGTATGTAGCGCGCACTGATTTTTGGATTGGGCTAGGTCCTCTCCGCGGAACCTATTGAGTTGCATATTTTACTCAAAACCTTATGTTAAATTATGTTCTAAAGATTGTTGAAATAATTGGGCTATAATTCGTGTTTGGGCCTCGTGCCGATCTGTTTAGACCCCTTGGGGGTTTTTACTACTGTTTTCCTCACTATGTATTGATGATTTCACTCAGCCAAATTGTGCTTACTATTTTCGAAACTCAGCCTGATTTACACTACTTTGAGATTTAAAAATGATGTTTTGGGTCGAAAACTCTATTTTACTGATTCGCCCGAGGGGATTTTTGAGTGGTACTACTGAGTGAGGTCGAGGGCCTGATTGTGAGGATATGATACGCCACGAGGTGGCTTGATATTAGTGCTTGGGCTGAAAGAGCCCCTCCGGAGTCTGCACACACCCCTAGTGAACGCACAGAGTGCCGAGTGACGAGTGATTGGGAGGCATGAGTGACTGTGAGGCGCTGAGTGACTGTGAGGTGCTGAGTGACTGATTATGAGTGACAGTGAGGCATGCCCGAGGGGCTGATTATGATACATATTTTGCCCGAGGGGCTACTTATGATTTTACTACATTCACTCTGAGCTTGTGAAATATGTTTTGGCCGAGGGGCCTCTATATGATTCATTTCATTTTCATACTAAATATTTCGATTTGAAGTTGTTGAAAATATACATTCTTCAAAGGATTTTTCTGAAGTTGGTTTTAAGGCAGGATGATTTCATATATCTATGTTATACTGTTGGAAAGAAAGTTGTGCATCTTGTGATTTGATGACATTGATTTTATGTGTTTCTTGCTGCTAAGACATGATTTGTTTTCATTACTACTGAGTTGGTGTACTGACATTACTCCCTGCACCTTGTGTGCAGATTCAGGTGTTACGGAAGGGTGAGCTGTCTATCTATTGCAGAGATTCTCGGAGGTTTGCGAGGTAGTTGCATGAGTCCGTAGTCCTGCTCCCTCTCCTTCTTACTATTATAGAATTTATTTTTGTTGAGTTGTATATTTTATGTAGATGCTCATGACCAGTGACTCCAGGTTCTTGAGGGTTGTTTTTAATATTCAGTATAGCTTTAACTATTTTATAAATGCTTAAAGGAAACCTTTATGGGTAATTAGTATAGTAAAGATGTAAATGGAAGCTTATTATGATTTAAGTGAAGTTTTGGCTGGCCTAGTTCCACGATAGGCGCCATCACAACTAGCCTAGATTTAGGGTCGTGACATGTTCATATTTGGAGATGGATCTTCTCCATGGGGCTGGATTGGCCTGTTTCCTCGGTATTGAGCCACTGATGTGTATATGTATTCTGGGATGGATCTTCTCTGGGTTGTTGAGCCATGTACAGTACCGAGTGGTTGTGAGGTAGATATTATTATCTGAAGATGGATCTTCTCCATAGGGCTGGATTGGCCTTCCTCAGTACTGAGAGACTGATGTCAGAGATGTATATATATATTCTGGGATGGATCTTACCTGGGCCGTGTAAGCCATATATAGTACTAAGTGGACGAGCATTTGAGAGTGGTGGCAAATTGTACACTTCTTACCGTCGATGCATTGATATGTAGGGAAAGTCGAGTTATATATATGTTAAACTGTTCCAAGTTGCATTTATCTTATTCCTTGAACTGTCCATTTAACTGTAAGCATTCCTACATTATTGTTCTTAATGATCATATTATAATGATGGAGGTGAAGTTTGCCACTACCTCTCAGCCCATAGTTTGGGCTTTTTACTTACTGAGTTGGTGTACTCACTTTACCCCCTGCACCTTGTGTGCAGATTCAGGTATCCCAGACCACGGTAGTGCCAGTTGATCATCTTGTTGCAGATCATCTCTTGGAGAGTGCGAGGTAGCTTCCTAGCGATCGCAACCCCGTCCTTCTCCTTCCCTATCTTCCTTTTGTATTTAGACTATTTCTAGACAATGTTGTCTTGATGAACTTTGAAACAAGTATAGTATGACTCATGACTCAGTGACACCCGTTGTTGGGAATTATATTTCCGTATTTTGGCTTGTATTTGTCTTTTTGTTTAGAGTTTGAACAAGAAAGATTTGTTTCTATTATTTTTAAATGAGAAAATAAATTGGTTAAGAGTGTGTAGGATTGCCTAGTTCCATGATAGGCGCCATCACGACCGGTCCGTTTTAGGGTCGTGACAAGTGTTAAGAGTGTGTAGGCTTGCCTAGTTCCATGATATGCGCCATCACGACCGGTCCGTTTTGGGGTCGTGACAGTTTGACTATTAACCGACCAACTTTGGTCGGTTATTTTAAAAAAAAAACTAAATTATTCTTTTTTTGTGTTTTTATTTCTTAAAATATTATAAACTGTGAAAAACAATTATTATAAACTATAAGCATTTATTTTATTCGCATATATATTTATTATAAATAATTAAAAACTATAAGCATAATCTCGATGAATAATTATATTAACTACTTTTAAGAAATTATAATAGCATCTATCTAAGTTAATTTTCTAAGTTATAATTAAGTATATGAGTAATTTCACACACACATACACTAAATTGATGATCAATCACATACATTACTATGTACGAAAAATTTATCAATTCATAAAATAATATTATTCTATTTTAAAATATGTTTAGTCGTTTGACCTATTAACTCGTTTACTTAATGCTAATAACTTCTTTCATTTCTTTAATTTGTGATCCATATATATATATATATATATATATATATATATATATACATGCCAAACATGTTTAGTATTAATTCTTCTATAGTTCATTCATTCATCACTAATAATGCATGACATAGATTAATCGATATAGGTCAAGACATTTTGTTTTTAATATTCATCGATATAGGTTGAAATGTTTTGTTTTTAACTTTCATCGATTCATCAAAGTAAGTTATAAGTCGATGAATCAATTTGCAAATAGATATATTTGATGATGATCGATTATATATACTAATTAGATTTTTTCTTCTTCACAAGTCTATCCCTAAAAGAACCTTTCACGACCCAAAAATCACTGGTCGTGATGGCACCTAACTCGATTCGCTAGGTAAGACAACTAACAGTCAATTCAATTCAAATGAAATTATAGGAAAATAGTGTATAATTATCTAGACATTTATATTTAACTCAAGAACCGGTAGTACAAATCATGAGCTTCTAAGACTTAGAATTTACAAAGCTGAAACAAATAATTACATGATCTATTTGAAAGCTACATAAGCATATTAGAAAAGTCTAAAGCTACCAAGGATAAGTGGCAGTTATATCCGGAATGCACGAACATCTTCAGGGTCAGCTCCCGACATCACCAGCAGCTCCGCTCTAAAAGTCTGCATGCAAGGTCCAGAAGTGTAGTATGAGTACAACCAACCTCATGTACCCAGTAAGTATTTTGTCTAACCTCGTCGAAGTAGTGACGAGGCTTTTTAGTTAAATGATTCTCACTAATAAAATATGTACCGTAAACTAGCAATCAAACTATACTACAGTATAACAGAATAGAATACACGAAACGAATGCACAAACAATAATAGAGTACTAGAAGAGATCACAATTCAACAGTTTCAAATATCTCAACCAATCTTTTCCTTAGAGCGAAAACCAATAAACCACAATAGTTACCCCATAAATTTCATAGCGTGAGGAATATACTCTGCTATCAAGTCAATTGCACGGCAACACCCTTCGTGCATTATCTCATCCTCACCAAAATGCATAAAACAGTACCAATCGGATGGCAGTAATGCCGATAACAGTAATAATAAAGTAGGAAGTGCGCAAGTAGCAATAATGAACAAGAATGTACATAAGGGCATCGGTAATAGACTAGGCGGAAAGCATAGAGGTAATGAAAACAATTAGAAAAAGGAATGTAACTTCGACTAACTCGCATGGTGGAGGCATAAATACAAATATAACGAATAAGAGGGGACCACATGATCTTTATGAGTTAACAAGTAAATGTATCAATGACTAACATGGTAGAAGGCTTGTACTAAGTGCAACAAAATAGATACGACAAAGATGTGATTATGACAACAGGAAGTAGGCATGGTATTTAGAAGTTTAGCAAGTAGAAGGCGTGCGTGACACAATAACAAATAAGATAGAGAACAAGAATAGGGCATTAACGACAAGTCACATAAGTACCATAAATACGACAATGACATCTCAATGTAAAGGAATGAACGTATACATAAGGAAAAGATATCACCATATAATGTCTGTCCCTCGTCCTCGCCTGCACGGACACACCCATCATGCCATAAACTCATGATAATTTTAAGCATGATAATATAAATGAAATGGCATGGCATCACCCTTCGTGCTTTACACTCACATAACATGGCACGACATCACTCTTCGTGTTTTTACTCATAAATGATATGGCACAGAATCACCCTTCCTGCTTTTACTCTCAATATTATGGCACGACATCACCCTTTGTGCTTTTACTCTCAATAATATGGCACGGCATCACCCTTCGTGCTTTACACTCTTCCTTGCCAAGCATATGTATACCAATGACAAACAAGGCAGAAAGCATAAATAACGTCAAGGAGAGTGTTTAAACGAATATTCCAAATGAATCTCAATCACAACTTGGAGTAACGTCAAGGAGAGTGTTTAAACGAATATTCCAAATGAATCTCAATCACAACTTTCCAAGCCAATAATAGTTCAATAAACCCGAAAGAACCTTATTATTCAAGTATGTCAACAAATATCACGAACGATCTACAACACAAGTATAGAATCTAGTATCTCAAGAATATGGGCCGTCGCAAGGTATTAATGATTACGCATAGTGATGACCGAATTAGACACATCAATGTATTCTCATAATTCCATATCAAGTTATAATAAGCTAAGTCTTAGTTCCTTAAATTTAATACTATGTTTTTAGTATCTAGGAATCAAGTAAGGCATGAAGCAAGAAGGTCACGTGATTCTACAAGACACAATTTATAACATAATTTACTCTTGAGCATGGTTAACCCTAGCACATGTGTCACGACCCAAATCCATTAAGGTCATGATGGCGCCAGACCCCACTGTCGGGCAAGCCAACACTTAATAAATAAATCAAATCTTTATTTTAAGATTCTCGAAGTCATTACTTTTTCATTTTCTTAAATAATAATTAGCAAACTTCCATTGAGTAAATAATAACATCTTAACAAATTTAAATAGTGAATAAATCTCATAATTATCCCAGAAACCGGTGTCACAAGTGCATGAGCAAATTTTCTAGGACTTATACATGTACTACAATACTTGTCCGGAATAAAAATTGGACAAGAATTTTAAAATAAAATACAACACATCTAATGAAGACTCTGCCGGTTACGGGTCATCTCCGAATGGTGTAGCTCGTCTAAGTCTCCAAGTCAGCCACATCACTATGTCAAGCAGGGCCACTGGCTATGAATGTACCTGTGCAATAAAAATGCACAGCAAGTGTAGCATGAGTACGAAAACAACGTATACTCAGTAAGTATCTCGCCTAACCTCAAAGAGGTAGTGACGAGAGGTCGAATTTGACACTTGCTAGAGGTCAATTTAATGAAATCAAGGGTGAGAAATAGCATGGATATCATAGGCAATTTAACAAGTAGCGGCAGGAAAATAGTAAATTCTTTCACATTTAATATTCTTAAATCCTTGTCATTTCAGTTGACAATTTAAGGTTTCCAGGCCGGTAATCAGGTAAAAATCACAGCAAGTACGCACTAAATATCATGCGCAAGCAATGCCGAGGGTCGAACGGCGCGAACCAACAATAATAAAATGTGCACTCCGAAGGGTCGAACGGCTCGAACCATAGATGTATCTATTTTCCACGCTCGCAAATCGATCATGCGACGTGGTCATATATAATAATAGAATTACGCTGCTCGTGAATCATACATGAGACTCAGGTACTCATAGATATACATATTCACACATTAAATTCACATTTCATCAGGAAAACGGTTACTCAAGGAAGTGATAAAAATATCTTTTAATGGACACAAAGATGGTATTTAAATCTTTTCTGGAAATTCATTTGCCAAGTTTGATAAGGTTTTAAATGTTATTAATTTATTAGTAAGGTTGCAAGTACGAAAAATAAAATATGCTTTATCAGGAAAACCATTATCCCAGGAGAAAACAATTCTCTTTCTAGATGATTAAGGAAAATAAAATTCAACCTACTTAGGTATTCAGTTACTAATTCGATAATATTAACAATCTAATTTCATTAGCAAAATTTCGAATACAACAGGTAAGGCATGCTAGTGGGTCCTAGACTACCCGGACACAAGCATGATCGTAGCTACGCACAGACTCCTGTCACCTCGTGCGTACGTAGCCCCCACAAATAGCAGCACATATTTGATTAGTTCACCTATGGGGACAATTCCCCCTCACAAGGTTAGAAAAGAGAATTACCTCGCTCCAGAGTTCCATAACCGGCTTCCAAGCCCTTCCGATGACCCAAATCAATGCACAACGCCCCAAAACTAGCCAAATAACGGACAAACCAATGAAAATATACTCTAATACTTGTAACATTTCAAATTATATAAATTCCCAACTCCACTCGAAAAGTTGACCAAATTTCCCTCGGGCCTACGTGCCGGGGTTCCAAAAAATTTTGAAGATAAAGATTACCCATGACATTACCAACGCCAATACATAATTTATTCTTAATTTCATGCTCAAATTCGTGGTTAAAATCCAAAAATACACATTCTAGGTCTTTGTTCAAAAATCCCAAATCACTACTAATTTCCATGCCCAAATCTATATACAACCTTGTATTTTAACTTGAGATGAGTAGAAACAACTTACCTTGACATAGATGTCGAAAATCCCCACTGGAAGCTCTCCAAAAATCGCCCAACCAAGAGAAAAATGAAGAGAAATGGCCAAGACCTCGATTTTAAAATACACACTGCCCAGGCCTGATTTCCGCACCTGCAGCCTCCAACCTCGCACTTGCGCGCCCGCAGGTGCGCCCATGCACCCGCATCTGCGGCTTCCTCCTCCCCAGTCGGGCTCCGCACCTGCACTTCCTCTTCCGCATCTGAGCTTCCGCAGGTACGAAAATAACCTTGCACCTGTGCCCTAGCCAAGCCAGCCTAACCTCGCACCTGCGATGCCAAAGCCGCACATGCGGCTCCACGCCTGCAGCCCTTATTGCGCAGGTGCGGTCACACCAGACACCAGCAGCCTTAGCCCTACCTCAACTCCAAATTTGATCCATTAACCCCCCGGAATCCACCCGAAGCCCACAGGACACCGTCCAATCACACCAACATGTTCCAAAACATAATGCGGACCTGCTCGAGGCTTCAAATCGCATCAAACAACATTGAAACAATGGATCGCAACTCAATTCAATCCTTATAAACTTAGAAATTTCCAACTTCTACATTCGATGTCGAAACCCATCAAATCACGTCCGATTGACCCCAAATTTTGCACACAAGCCACATTCCACATTACGAACCTACTTCAACTTCCGGAAACGCATTCCGACCCCGATATCAAAATTTCCACTTCCGATCGGATTTCTCAAAAACCTTCAAATTTCTATCTTTAGCCAAATGACTTCAAAATAACCTGCGGACCTCCGAATTCGCTTCTGATCGCGCTCCCAACTCCAGAATCACTCTACAGAACTATTCCCAGACTCGGAATCCCGAACGGACATCAATATCACTGAAGAGCACTTCAACCCAGACTTATGAAATTTCTTCTAAAATGCTGACTTCTAGAATATGCCCTAAAACGCTCCCGATTCATCCAAACGTCGATACGAACAAACGCCCAAGTCCAAAATCATCATAAGAACCTGCTGGAACCTTCAAATATTGATTCTAAGGTCGTTTACTGAAAAATCCAATCTTAGTCGATTCTTCCAACTTAAGGCTTCTAAAATGAGAATTTTATTTCCAAATTGACTCTAAACTTCCCGAAATTCAATTTCGACCACACCTATAAGTCATATCTCCTGAAATGAAGTTGCTCATGGCCTCAACCCGCTGAACGACGTACTAGAGCTCAAAACGACTGCTCGGGTTGTTACAACATGCATATATGCTCGTCACCTCATATTTCTATCACCCCCGCATGTAGCAAACAATGTCAAATAGTAGGAAAAATTACCTCAACAAAGTTAGGCAAGACACTTACCTCAATTCGGCTAACGCAATACTCAATTTAGCTTTTCCTTTACAAATTCACCTTCGCTCGGCTCAATCTAGCCAAAGACGACATAAATACATCAAGCAATGCAAGGGAAAATAATTTCAATTAATAAAGTTGTGATTTTTATACAATTTCTATCAGGTCAACAAAAGTCAAACCCTGCTAAAAACCCGTGTCCAAGGTTAGGTCTTGACTACCCACAGCCTCACGAGTCTAAATACGTATTTTGTTTTCAAATTCGAGTCCTATTCGACTCTCAAATCCAAAATTTTCATTTTTTAAAGTTTTGACAAAATCCCAAAATTTTTCCCTAGATTCTCATGAATTTGATGTTTAAGTCTTATGTAAAATCATGAAATGTAGTTGAGAATTGATTAGATGTACTTACCCAATGATTTGGTATGAAAATCCTTTCACAAAATCGCTTCCCATCGAAGCTAGGGTTCAAAATATAACAAAATAAAGTTAAGTCTCGGAATTCTCAGCTATTTGCAAGTTGTAGATGTCACATTTGTGATATAGGGTTTTCAAATGTGAACCCCGCAAATGAGAAAAACTCATCGCAAAAGCGAACTAGACGATTTCCTACCGAGGCCACATTTGCGACCAATGAATCGCAATGCAAACAGCCTACATATCGTAAATGCGAGAAATACCTTCGCAAATCCGAAGGTTTCCTCAGCAGCCCAGCTTCACAAATGCGAGGCTGCTTCGCAATTGTGATAGTCGCATTTGCGAAAAAAACATCGCAAATACGATGACACCAGTACCATTACTCAAAATCATGAAAAATCATTCTGAAACCAATCCGAAATTCACCCGAGCACCTGAGGCTCCAAACCAACCATGCACCCATGTCCAGAAACAAAAATGAACTCACTCGCGCGATAAAATCATAAAAATAACCTCTAAAAGCATTATTCGGATGCCAAAACGCATGAAGATCAGAGTAAACTTCAAGAACTTCCAAAATCGTAACCAAGCGTCCGAACCATATCAAATCAGTTCCAAATGGTGCCAAATTTTGCAGACAAGTTCTATATGACGATACGAACCTACTCAAAGCTTCAACTCATGCATAACAACCTCGAAATGACGAATCGCACCTCAAGTAAAAATTAATGAACTTTGAAACTTCAACTTCTACAATTGATGCCGAAACCTATCAAAACACGTCCAATTTACCTCAAATGTTTCACACACGTCACATTTGACATTACGGACCTAATCCAACTTTATGAATCAGAATCCGACCCCGATACCAAAAATTCCACTCTCGGTCAAACTTTCCATAAATCCAACTTTCGCCATTTCAAGACTAATTCGTCTACGGACCTCCAAATTACAATCCGGACATGCTCCTAAGTCCAAAATCACCCAATGGAGCTAATTGGACTAACGAAACTCCATTCTAAGATCCAATGCTAAAAGGTCAAACTTGGTCAACTCTTCCAACTTAGAGCTTAAATCTTGATGTTTATTCTTCCAAATCGATTGCGGATAACTTCGAAACCCACACTGACGATTTATGCAAATCATAATACATCATGCGGAGATACTCGAGCCGTCAAACTACCGAGCGAAATAAGAATGTTCAAAACGACCAGTCGGGTCATTACAGAACCCGACCCTGTGGCCCTAGCGCTTCGTGTTCTTATATATATGCGGTTATACCTATACACACACACACACGCGCACACTTTGTTGTACTACTTTAGCTATATTTATCTTGTTATAGTATATGTTAGTGTATTCATATATATATATATATATATATATATATATATACATACACACACACACACACTTCATTGTTCTACTTTAACTATATATAGCATGTTCTAGTATATGTTAGTGTATTTATTATTTGTATTACAAAATAAAGTGTTAACGGATTACATTTATATTATTTAGATAGTAAATATTAATGTGATTCAAAAGTTTGACCATGTTTGACCTATTAACTCGTTTACTTATTGCTAATAACTTCTTTTGTTTCTTTAATTTGTGATATATATATATATATATATACACATACATGTTTACATCTTCTATATTTCATTAATTCATCACTAATAATGCATGACATAGGTTAATCGATATAGGTCGAGACGTTTTATTTTTAATATTCATTGATATTGGTCGAAACATTTTATTTTTAATATTCATCGATGCATCTAAGTAAGTTATAAGTCGATGAATTAATTTACAAATAGATATATTTGATGATGATCAATTATATATTCTAATTAGATTATTGCATCTTCACAAGTCTATCCCCAAAAGAACCCGACCCTGTGGCCCTAGCGTTTCGTGTTCTTATATATATGCGGCTATACCTATATATAATATATATACACACACACTTCGTTGTACTACTTTAACTATATATAGCTTGTTATAGTATATGTTAGTGTATTCATTATTTGTATTACAAAATAAAGTGTTAGCGAATTACATTTATATTATTTAGCTAGTAAATTTTAAAGTGATTCAAAAGTTTGACCATGTTTGACCTAATAACGGACCAACTACTTAAATATAAATTCTATAAATTTTATAAAATATTTTAAATAATAATATAATTATTAAAATTTAAAAAAACGGGTCCACATTACCGACCAAAGTTAGTCAGTAATCAAAAAGCTGCTTTGACTAAGCAAGTATGACCACTTCGGTCAAATTTTTTACCAATATACCGACCAACTTTGGTTGGTATGTAATTTTAAAAAATTTTAAAATATTCTTTTTGTAATTTCCGTTCGTGTTGGACGATGTTTTGGTCGCTTTTGTTGACCGACCAACGTTGGTTGGTATAACTTGGTCGATTTTTTCCTAATTTCTAGTAGTGCTCTATGTCATGGACAAGATAAAAGTCAATTTCAGTCTCTTAATTGTGTTATATTAATTCATCATCCTTTTTTAATTCTAAGCAAATTTTTACAAATGAAAAGGTCATGACTAACTATTTTGTTTGCCTTTCAGACATGGGTATATTAATTGGTGTCACGACACAATTTTCTTTCCGTTGGGTATCGTGATGACACCTAGTCCCAAGGACTATGTAAGTCTAACATTTACGAAAAATACAACAACAATAATTTAACATTCTAGCAATTTCTTAAATGAATTATTTATACAATAAACATATTTCCCCAAAATCGGTAGTACAAGTCATAAGCTCTATATATTTTTTACTATAACTTCTAAATAAAACTGTTGAGAAATAAATAAAACAGTGTATGAACAAAACAGGACGGTGACTTCGAAACCCGTGAACGTTGTAGTAGGTTTTACCTTGAGTCTCCACAACAGCAATCCCCGCTGCTAGCTAACGAACAACCGGCTACGCAATACCTGGAATCTGCACAAAAATCTACAGAAGTGTAGTATGAGCACACCACAACGGAACCCAGTAAGTATCAAGACTAACTTCGGTGAAGCAGTGATGAGGAACAGTCAAGACACCTACTGGTCTAATGAACTGAACAAGTATAAGTATAGGGACAACAGTAATGACATCTACATAAGACTACGCAATAAGGCTAACAATACAGTAAATTTAGTAAGGGAGGAAATAACAAGTATCAGCGAAAAACCATAAAATAACACAGAAGGGTGAATGGAACACAACCTAAATCTGGAATCACATATACAACAAGGACAAGTAATAACTCAGCAATTACAACTGCTTTTACATAAGGTTTTAGTCAACTCTACGAGGTACCGAACCTCGAAAAAATCACAACTCACGAGTCCCAATATTTAAACCTTATTATTTGGCATCTTGTGCCCTCACTTTAGCTAATAACTGCATGGATGACTCACGTGCCAATTAGAGTCATTCACACATAGGATACAAGTACAACTAGGGTAACTACACTCAACAATAGAAAGGAAAATCCCTTAATCCGATAAGAGGGCTAACTACATGTATGCTTGTGCAAGTGTCCTAACATAGTTCAAACAGCTAATAAGCATAAGAAATAGGAACGGACAACACGTAGGATGTTTTCTCATAGTTTTCACAAAATAAAGCTCACACAAGTAAGTGTAACACTACACAAGTATTAACAACAAGAATTCCCACAGGCCAACACATGTCATCACAATTCAATCCCTGAACCCCACCTTGTATCGCCACGTGTACAATAGCAAAGTGAATGGTCTCCTTGTCTCGCCACACGCGCACAATAACATTCCCACCTTGTCTCTCCACATGCGCAACCCACACATATATATCCCGCCTTGTCACGCTGCGTGTGCAAATATCAATAGTAACCACAGTACGGCAGAAACCTCGTGCAACCCCATATCAACAACCTCACGGCAGAAACCTCGTGCATCAAAATAACCACAACCGCATGGCAGAAACCTCGTGCATCACAACCACGAGTACAACAACAACAATGATAATAATACAAGATACGAGAAATAAATCAACTCAAGAACCTTCAATCACAAGAAAAGGTAAAACAAGTTAACAAGGAAGATCCATAATAAGGAAAAGAAAACTAGGCATGATATATAGCTCAACAAGAAATAAAATAACATGTAACAATAGTCCACACTATACGGTTCAACAGCAAGAACTAACATGAGTCCAATCATTTCAAATAAAGTTAAGTCCACTAAGGCATAGAACCTCTAGGCTTATTCTAAGGTTGAACAATTACGGGAGAGGTACATCCAATTCAACTAAAGGTAGGCAGCAAGAAGATCATTATAACTTCAAATAAGGGAGGGCATTTACAAAACAGGAATAACTACAACTTATACTAGGGAGAAGGAAACATGGAAATGGAAGAAATAACAGTCTCAATTAAGGCACATATGAATCAAATATCAATAAGAGTGAATCATGAAGCAATTAATTCTAATTAAGCCAATAAAGGTGAAACGAGTAATTAAGGAACGTAATCATACAAGAACAACGACACTTTCAATGAATAAAAGAACCTAGGAACCCTAAAAGGTCAATTTTCACAACATAAGTCTAAGAACATATTCTTCACCTCACGTACGCCGACTACAAACAACATAGAAGACTCAAATCCTATGGGTAGTTCCCTCACACAAGGTTAGGCAAGATACTTACCTAAAAAAAGATAACCTATTACTCTAAAATGAACTCCTCGGGTGAAACGACCTCCGGACGGCTCAATTCTAATCAAAATAACTTCAAAAACACAAATAAAACTCATAAGGAACTATTCTAGATCATAAAGTATCAATTTTTATAAGAATCTAAAAATAGACCCAAAACTTGACCCCTGGGCCCGCATCTTGGAACCCGATAAATTTTACAAAACCCGAACACCCATTCCGATACGAGTTCAACAATACTAATTTTATCAAATTCCGATAACAACTCGACCTCCAAATTTTAAATTTTTCATTTTTGGAAGATTTCTCTTCCATAAATTCACGGATTCATAACGTAAATGAATATGGAATCATGAAATAAGATTAATATAGGATAATGAACACTTACCCCAATGTTTTCCCGTGAAAATTGCCCAAAAATCGCCCAAGAACTGTGCTCCAAAAATTTAAAAAGAACTGAAGAAAATGACCATTTTTGGTCCTTAAGTTTCTGTCCATCCATCACTAAAAGTCCATTTTCCGTCACTAAAAATCCACACCAGAACTTGCTTGCATCAGCCTTCATTTAATCGATCATAACTTTATGTACAATGTCTAAATGATAAATGGTTTAAATTTCTGGTAACTAGAATCAAAAGGATACAACTTTCATGTTTTGATGCGAGATATAAACTTTCAAAGTCGCTCCACGCATCCGAAATTTTTGGCGAAACTGCTTTACCAGCCTTCATTCAATCTATCATAACTTTCTGTATAAATGTTCAAATGATGAATGGTTTCTTTTCTTAAAGAGCTACAACTTTCATATTTTGATAATTTTCAGATTCTTTATAGATTGCGAGATATAAGCTTCCAAAATTGGCTCCACGCACCAGAAATTTCTGGCGAACAGCTTTGCAACAGAAATTTCCAACAACTCTCTTTTCCCGAAATCCATTCCGTTTACGTTCTGAAATTCACCCGAGGTCCTCGAGACCTTAACCAATTATATCAACATATTCTAAAACATAATACGACCTTAGTCGACGCTTCAAACCACGTCAAACAACGCTGAAATTACGAATCGCACATCGAATCGAATTATGAGTTTTCAAATCTTCCAACTTCTATATTTTGTGCCGAAACGTATCAAACCAATCCGGAATGACTTCAATTTTCTCGCACGAGTCATAAATGACATAATGGATCTGTTTCAATTGTTAGAATTGGATTCCGACCCCGATATCAAAAAGTCAAATCTCGGTCAAACTTTTCAAAAATCTTATATTTTCCAACTTTCGCCAAAATGCGTCAAATTGTCTTACGGGCTTCCAAAATCACCATACGAAACTATTGAAATCATCAAAATTCCATTCTGAAGTTGTTTGCTCAAAAGTCCAATCTTCTATCAAACTTTAGAAATCTTTAGCCTTAGATTTCTGGGTTCCGTTAAATGGCGATAAATTGAGCTATGGGCCTCCGAATTCGATTTCGGGCATATACGCAAGTCTTAAATCACGATACGGACCTATCGAACAGTCAAAACACAGATCTGGGTCAATTTGCTCAAAATATTGGCCGAAGTCAACTCAGTTGAGTTTTTAAAGCTCTATTTCACATTTTAATCAATTTTTCATACAAAAATATTCCAGAAAAATTTATGGACTACGCACGCAAGTCATAATATATATATTATGAAGTTGTTTTGGACCTTAAGTCGCTGAACGGGGCATTAATTCTTAAAACGACCGGTCGGATCGTTACAATTGGCAAGGGAGAATTCTATGGAAATATCTTGAGAATTACACATCCACTTTGTTTTACTAAAGATGATGCACTATTTGCTTACATGTGTTTCAATCTTCCTTTTTTTTTTTCAATAAAAGCTTGGGCGCCTAAACAAACTGTTTCTTGCAGACTTTCTAGAGGATGTTATGGATTATGTAATGTCAAATATGTGAAGCTTGCATTCTTCCACAAGCATACATCCAAGATTTGAGGTTATAGCTCATTTCCTAGTTTAACTCTATAACGAGTAAAGATCTTAGTGTTATTGTCGATGAAACTCTTAATATACATATGATCATTGTATGTGTATTGAAATTAACAGCCGAGTGTAATTCAATTTGTGAGGTCCGCTTCAGTTGATGCAGTAATCTGACAATCATATAATGAGCCAACAACTCGTTGTCTCTACATCCATCTTGTTTATCTTTTTGTGCGCCTACAACCAAAATATCCCCCTCCCCCCGCCCTCCCCTCCCCCGCCAAAAAAAACCAACAGTGGTCCTTTAAGTCATGTTCAGTTGTCATGATTAAGAATTGAACATTATTAAGCTGAATGTTGAAGACTGGTCTCACTCTGAAAGTTACTAAAATTATTTTGTTATACTTCATTTATGTACGTGTACTATTAAGTTAACTACTTGCTGTCTCGGCATACATTACTAAACTGACCGCCTTTTACATTATATCAGTTTATACAAGTTAACGTACTCTTCAATCAAAAGGCCTGGATCCATTTGCTTTGGACCTAGCATCGGTTTTTAATGAATTGAAATGGCCTTCAAACTGAACACTGCAGTTTCATAACCTATTTTATAGGCGTGTATTCTAGTTTGTGCATATGTATTACTTATAGCTTGTTTGGCCAAGCTTTTTCAAACCCAAAAGTACCTTTTTTTTTGTTTTGAAGTAAGTTTTTAGAAAAAGAAAAAGTATTTTTGAGGAGAAGCAGGAGCAGTTTTGGAGAAGTAGAAAAAAGTAGCTTCTCTCGAGAAACACTTTTCTGAAAAGCATTTTTAAGAAAAATACATTTAGAAGCCGTTTTTAAAAGTTTGGCCAAACACTAATTGCTGCTCAGAAGTGCTTTTCAAATTTATTAGTAAAACACAAACTACTTCTTACCAAATACCAATAGCGAGTGTAGATATAAAGTTTGGCTATCTATTTTAGAAAAAATATTCAAATTATAGTCACGCTCACGTTGTTCTCAATTAGTAAATATGCGAAATTATAACTCGTTATTTGAGTGTGATGACCCGATAGGTTATCTCATGTTTTAGAATCTAATCATTTGCTTTGAAGCCTTAAATACCTCATATTAGCCCTCATCATTTTGCATGCACAG
The DNA here is from genome assembly GCA_005239525.1 of Nicotiana knightiana. NCBI lineage: Eukaryota > Viridiplantae > Streptophyta > Magnoliopsida > Solanales > Solanaceae > Nicotiana > Nicotiana knightiana. The sequence continues at coordinate 29,513 of MDKJ01161812.1, forward strand.
TCCGGGTGCTTTTTCCGAAAAGTTTTATGTTAAAAACTGAGAAAATTTAAAACTTTTGCCTTAAAATCCATTTGAGTTGACATCGGTCAACGTATTGGGCAAACGGATCCGGATTCGTGTTTTGCCAGTCCTGGTGGATCCGTATCGTAATTTGTGACTTGGGCATATGCCCGGAATCGAATTTGAAAGTCGCTAGCCTGAGTTATCACACTTTGTTGAAATTTGAAAGTTTAAAGCTTCAGAACTTTGAAAGTTTAACCAATGTTTGACTTTATTGATATCTAGTCCATATTTTAGTTCAGAACCCGATATAGGTCCAATACTAAATTTATGACTTGTCTACCAAATTTGGTGAGAAATGAAGTTGTTTGACGTGATTCGGACGTCCAATTGTGAAAAATAGAAGTTTCAAAGTTCTCTTGAAATTTTCATTTGATTTGGTATTCAATTCGTAGTTCTAGGTGTTATGTTGGCGATTAGATCGTGCGAGCAAGTTTGTAAGATGTTTTTGGACTTGTGTGTACGTTTGCTTTGGAACCCCGAGGGCTCAGGTGAGTCTCAGATAGGATACAGAGTGAAATTGGACTTAGAAACATAGTTGATGCATTTTAGTTTCTGGTGTGTGCTGCAAATCTTGCATTTGCGAAGAAACCATCGCATTTGCGAGCTTGAGCATGGCAGGGGTACTCGCATTTGCGAGAAAAAGTTCGCATTTGCGAACATGCAAGTTCCTCTTTTGAGAAGGCAATGTCCCAACTCAGCATTGTTTTGACGATCTTCGCATTTGCAAAGAAAGGTCCGCATTTGCGAGAGCAGCAGAGTTCGCATTTGCGATCATTTTATCGCATTTACGATCACTGGGATTTGAGAAGAGTTCGCAATTGTGACCTCTTTCTCGCAATTGCGAACATGACATCGCGATTGTGACATCTGCAACTGAACATATATGAGTTAGACATGATTTTTGTACATTCTTTAAATTTTCAAAAGAAGAAAATGATGAGGGGTGATTGTACCATTTATTCTAGTCTCTTTTCTTTAGTTTTTATGTCCTTTAATTATAAAATGAGGTGATTTATGATGTGCATTGCTAGATTTTCAGGTAAATAATGCTATGAAGAGAGTTGAATTCAATTAAAGGTGAATTGAGAAAAAAAGAGTTAAAAAGTGTAAATTCCTCCGGTGATTCCGCATCTGCGGAACACTGGTCGCTTTTGCGACGTCGCATCTGCGAGGAAATGGCCCGCATTTGAGGAAGAAGAGCCGGAAGGCATAAACCGCTTCTACGACTGATTTATCGCATCTGCGGTCGTGCTTCTACGCTTGACGTCCGCATCTGCATTCACGCTCCTGTGCGTGGATGTCCGCTTCTGCGGAGTACCTTGTTCCCATAAAATCTCGCTTCTGCGAACTTCTATTCGCATCTGTAGAACGAAACTTGTGAGGATTGTTCAGTAGATGCGGTCAACGGGCTTCAGCTATGGACAGTCTTGGCATTTCACATTTTCTCAACTCCAAACTCATAAATAGTGCCCGACCCGGGGCGAGCGCTGGACAAGTCCCAAAATAGTCTTTTAAAACACTGATCTATACATGCATATATTAATGACATAGGGATCGCATATTCTTGCTCAAAGTTTCTGTATCAAACTTAACAAAGGTCATGCTAAGTCAAAAATACTCCTGAGTTACGTTTTCAAGTTTTGGGAAGATCTGCCTGTTTTGAGTTGTATGATTTACCTACTGAAATAGAACAAAGATGCCATCTGGTTTTGAGTTATCTATAACTTCGTCGATCAAACAATCATTATTGCACTCTCAAAATTCAACACTCTCTCAATCAGTAATATTTTACAAATGAAGGAACCACAATTAAAGCGATGTTTCTCAATAGTCATAAAAAATTACAAACACTAACGAAGAGAGGAAGGGAAGATCATTATTCTTAGCTCAAGAATCTTCCACAAGGAAAATTGACTTACAGCAACATTACATATTTAGACAAAGCGGGCTAGACCGGGTTCGATGATCGGAATCAATTGATTCTATGATTGAATAGCAGAAATACTACTTAACAATAAAAACCGGAGAAACAAACAGAGAGGGGACTCTTTCATACCTTATCGATCGGGCCGAACACGCATGGAGGACATAGGTGAAAAGTGGCGAGCAGATACAGAACTAGACCTCCTTAGAACAAACATGCCTGAAAATCGAACCACTGAATTCACAATCCAAACTAAATCCCCCAACACATAAGCCAATTCCTCGTATATGCTAATGCTTTTCCTAAATATTACATGCATCACTACTGTCATTGCATCTCCAAATCTAATCATTTTAATGCTTTCTTTGAGATGTGCGGAGAAAGAAAGTCCGAGTCTATCTACTATATGGGGCAGCAAAATAAAGGTCAGATGAACTAGAACTTGTTTCTTTCTTCTTCTTTCTTTCTTTTGAATCTTTGAATGAATGAAAATAATATGTGAACACTTCTGCACTAGTATCAATTATTTGACAGTAATTATTAGTATAATAAAACCCTAAAGAAAGAAGTACTAAAGGGCATGGTAGCCTTACTTAAATACCCTTTTTCTTTAACTTGTTAAAGCTTCTCACTACTTGTGAAAAATTAATGTAGTAGTTGATGAAAATGATGAATTCTAGTGCTTCAAAGAAAAGCAACCATTTCCATGCAGCTTGTTTTCTAGGAATCTCAGCTCCAAAGCTGCAAAGAAAACATTGCTCGAACTGATCAAAAGGGGTTTTCTAGAAATCAGATTAAAAAAAAACTGAAGATTGAACTTTTACTTTAGTTTTTACCAAGTTGAGGAGGCTATGGGTTCGAGCCGTGAAAATAGTTTCTTATAGAAATGCTGGGTAAAGGCTGTGTACAATATACCCTTGTGATCCGATTCTTTTGCAGATTCCGTGCATAGCGAGAACTTAGTGCATCGAACTTGCTTTTTACCGGGTGCTTTTGATAGAGCCATGTGGTAAATCCGTATTTATTCACATTAATAAGCTGTTTGGCTATCCTTTTTCTTTCTTTTTTATTTTTTAAGTGGGAAATGAAGGGGCAAACTTGTCAAAAAAAATGGAAGGATGTCTGACAGGTAGGAGAAAATCAAGAAATGAGCACATAATGAAATCATTCTAGGCTCTAACAGACTGACTTAGAACATCCGTACAAATAAATATATAGACTTCAAGTGAAATATGTCGTCATAGGCATGCCCCATGCTACACACGATCTGATTTTTATGCAATTCCATTGGATCTAGCGTGACTAGATTTCAATTTGTTTTTCGTGTTGACATAATTTAGTTTATCATTATAGTTTGGCACGTATAATATGTGGTAACTTGTCAATTTTTTCTTTATAAGGTTAGTAATTTAGCAACTTCAGACTTTATATACAGTCTCTCACGCTACTTGTTACTATTATATTTTTTTTAACGTGTATGTAACTTTGTCAACACTTTGCTCTTTGGCATTTTCTTCCGGTGAGAAATTTTATTTTGTGTTCACGTGGCAAGTCATACTTGTGTGAGGCATATGTTTAGCTGACAAGTCGACTGATTTGGATCCTGTATACGGTTAAAACTGGGGTCATCCGATTTTGTTGATTAACCGAGATCAGGATTATGGTCGAGGATCAACCCCGTATTATATTAGATCGAGACATGAGGATAAGGTATCGAGCTCGGGTTTCAAAGTACCAGTCGAGATCCAGATCAGTAATAATCGAGACTAAACGGGATAGGCATCGAGCAAGACCGAAGATAGCACGATAACGGAAAGCCGAAATATCCGTGACCGATCGAGAATCATGGAAAAAATCTCGGAACAGATCAAATCAAGAATGGTTATTTAGCTAATCATGGGATTTTCTTCTGTAATTAGAATTGCACCATAAGTGAAATTCCTCTACTATATAAAGGGGGGTTCTAATCATTTGTAATCATCTAACTCTCGCATATCAAAGCAATACAAACTCTTCTCCCTCTCATACTCTATTGTTCATCAATTTATTTCATATTATTTAACTCTATTCTCAGCTGGTTCGAGGGCGATCAAGCTCGAGGACCGAATTGCATTTCAATATTGGTTTGCCTTATTCACTGTTCATTTATATCATTAATCATCGTATTTTTCAATTGGTACTAGGTGAAATTACGTGTCCTTAAAACCACTTATAAGTTTAATTGTTATCCGATTTTAAGAGTAAACAGTTTGGCGCCCACCGTGGGGCTAAAGATAATAGTGATTGTCTGGTGTTAATTCTTATAATACACACTGCTTTACGCTTGTTCTCGTAAGTGTTTTTGATTCTGGAATCAGCATGTCGAACTCACAAACAGTACCCACACACGTCGACAACGGCCTCGGATTTCATGGAGAAAACGACAATATAGCCACCCCTGGGATCGACGATAATATAGCCGCCCCATGGATCAAAGTGCCTCATGCTGGCCTCGAGGGAGTACCAGTTGCAAATCCCGTCGACGTCAATTCCCATATCGCCCTAAATGCAAACCTAGGTGTCGACCCCGAGAATAGCGTCCGGAGGGATGTTCGATCAGGAGGTCGAAATCAGGTCCGAGGTCTTCACTCGGACGAACCGACCCATCAAGCCTCGATCTTTTTTCTATTATAGGCTCAAAATAAGTGCCTTGTTATCCCGACGCTGAAGCTTTATTAGCCCACCTTGGTAGAGTCGGGGGCTGTACAACCTAATAAGGTGATCGAGGGTGAAAGGGAGCCCGTCGATCTTGCTCACAAAAAATCGGAGAAATATTACGACCCTCTAGAAGGAGGGGTGGATTTGTCTAAGGATCACTTGGTACTTTCTGCAGAAGTACACGATGACTGGATTGAGGGGAGCCAGTGTGAAAGGATGAGTGTAAACACTCAAGAACCCTTCCACGTGGGTAGTGATATCTTCTTCAGGAGCCGGTATCACGACTTCCTTGTTTTTTCAGTTGCAATCATACTTCACTTGTTTGAGGAAATTCTCGATATCGAGCATATGTATCTTGATACCGGCTCGCATCGACCGGGGACCGACGAGGTTTTCTCGATCTTAAAATTAGAACTGATGACACACCCCCGAGAACACACTCCTCAGGGCATGGTTCCATCGGTGTTTTCTCGCCGGTTGACCGAGATGATGAAGCATATTCTTTTTGTGGCACAGTCTTTGACGTTTTTACCATTTGGTTTTGGGGTTAAAGAAGGATGAAGATGATAATATTTGGTGTTTTAGGAAGGGATTAACAATAAAACATGAAGATTTGCAGATGAAAAACTTGAAGGATGCAGAGAACTTTGAAGGTTAGAGTAGAAGAGATTGAAAGTAAAATTTGAAAGAATGGAAAAGAGGCATATCTATGGGTTTCACGGCGACAGTTCAAAGTTGCAAGTGGCCGACCGTCAAGTGACACACATTAAAAACCTGGGGAACTGTACCGATGAGACATTTCAGTCACCTCTGTCGCTTGCATCATGGTGATTACGTCATGACAAATCGGGGTAAAGGTCGATGACTCAAACCGTTTCTTGTCATTACAATCCAAACAACAAGGGGACTATCGGTATACGGTTAAAATCGAGCTCACCCAATTTTTTTGATTAACCGAAACCAGGATGGTGGGACGTGGATCAGCCTTGTATTATATTAGACCGAGACATGAGGATAAGGTACCGGGCTCGGGATTCATAGTACCTGTCGAGATCGAGCCCAGTGATGATCGAGACCAAACGGGATAGGTATCGAGTAAGACCAAAGATAGCATAATAACAAAGAGCCGAGATATCTGTGACCGACCACGATAGCGTGTAACTCACTTATTAGGAAAGCGAAATATGAAACAATAACGGATAATGACCAATTGACCATATGTAAAAACTAATTTTTCTAAGAATATAATAACAACTTTCTCCGTGAGAATCAGATAAGCAGTTGCATCATAACAAGGAGAAAAAAAATCTATATTATGGACCATTACAAAGGTTATAGACTAGTAGTAAAAATGCGACTGAGAGTCTCCCACAAAATAGATGATTGTATTTTTATTATTCCTTTTCTTGTATCTTCAATGTAATGAATTTCTTTCTTTTTAAAGAACATATATATACGAAGGTTTATCTATGGTTAGATATAGGGTGTGTTTGATATGAAGGAAAATATTTTTCATGGAGAAAATATTTTCATGAAAAATGAGTGGTTTTATCACTTATTTTCCCTTGTTTGGTTGGTGAATAAAAAATCTTTTCCGAAAAATTATTAGTTTACGGAGCTATCTTAGATATCTCGAGTAAGGACACGGGGTGGAATTATTTTTTAGTGTTTGGTTAGAGAGTAGATAATATTTCTTTTAGGAAAATATTTTTTCCAAAACATTTAAGCCAACCAAACATAGGAAAATTGGAAAATATTTTCCTTCATACCAAACACACCCATAATTATGAACTAATCTCATACTTAGACTGAAATTGCAAGGGGGAGCGGGGAGGGAGCGGGGAGGAGGGAGTGAATTACTTATTTTAAAAACTTCTAATAGTAGTTGACTAGTTTACCAATTAGTCGACTAGAAATAAGAGTAAGATAATAGTAAATTTAGAAATAAAATGTAGGAAATAAAGAAACCAGAATTTTATACTGGTTCGGATTCAGTGTGAATCCTAGTCCAGTCCCATTGGGTTGCAATGTTGTTCTCTTTCAGTGATCGATGTTTCTTGAGTACAGAATGAATGGTGTAGCTTTACACCAACAACTTAGTCTCTTTTTTTTCCTTGATACAATGCCTCACCAGTGTTTTATCTCTTTTTCGTATCTCACTAATTACACAGCAGATCTAAAAGAACTACAATGCTTGTTTGGAGTAGAACAAAAAGAGGGTAGATGGTTAGATCAAAGTATGTCCTTTTAATGTCCGAAACATCTGTGTATATACTTTTTACGAGGCCTTCAATAATGTTGAGAGATTGCAAACTGTAGATCTTTGGCGAATCAACAAGGGTTCTTTCGTAATTAGGTTGTTCTCCGAACCTTGTTTGTTATTGAGCTGGGTAACTCAAACCCTATCCCCTTCCTTTCTTAATAGTAGATAGATGTAGAGCTGGAGACTCCCTCGATACCCAAGAGAATTGATCCTTGAAAGCAATCATAGATTGATTCTCTCCAAGAATAAGGTTAAGTTCCCATTACTCTTCCTTGATTTATGATCTTGATGAGCTTTCCATCAGCTGGGCATATCTCTGTAGTACTTGAGTCATATCCACTGGATCCCTTGATCTTTGACTTCAGTGATTTGAACTTTCCTTTGATTTGGGACCTTCTAGTAAAAGCTTTTGTCAATCTCAGATTAATTATCCTTGTCGGATCTCCGTTGTTTCTTCCTTTTACACCGCTGATTCTTTTCCTTATTATCTTTCTTCAATCTATGATTGATTTCTTACGTCATCTCTGATTGATTATTATTTCCGATCTTCCTTTTGCGTTGCTAATCTTGATTCTTTTCCTTGATCTATTCCTGAATGGCATTGCTTCTTGCATCTCTTTAGTATATTCCTTGAGACCTTACACCAAATATAATATATTATTTTTTATCATTGAAACTTATAATTAACCATCTCCCCATTTTTGACGATGACAAAAATAATATATAAGCAACAATTGACTTCCCTGTAGTTCTTATAGTCGACTCCCCCCTCGATGAGTGCGGTCAACTCCCCCTCAACAAGTGCGGCATTTAGTCGACTCCATCAATGTGCTTCAGTTTTTATGTTTAATAACAAATAAACATAGAGGGGACAATAATTAAGAAAACGGAGCTAAAATACTTAAAGAGACCGACCGGATTGTTACAAATAATTTGCGGTGAGCTTAAGTTAGGTAGCTTGCATAGATTGCATTCAAATAGCTCATTGTCATTCCTTTTTCTTTTATTTAGTTGTTATATGTAACGACCCGACCAGTCGTTTTGAGAAATCAAGCTCCATTCAGCGGCATAAGGTCTGGAAAAGCTTCTAAATATGAGTATCGACTTGCGTGCATGGTGGATTTCGGCTTTCGGATGGTTTAGAGTCTAATATGAAGAAGGAACCTTGTTTTGGAAGTTTGAACGGTGAAAAGTTGACCGGAATTGGACTTTTGGGTAAACGACCTCGGAATGGGTCGTGGACGATCTCAACAGCTTCGTATGGTGATTTTGGACTTAGGCGCGTGTTCAGAATGCATTTTGGAAGTCCGTAGCTCATTTAGGCTTGAAATGCCGAAGTTTGAATTTTTGAAGTTTCCAGTCCGATAGTGAGTTTTTGATCCGAGGGCCGGAATGGAATTCTGGAAGTTTCAGTAGCTCCGTCATGTTGTTTGGGATGTGTGTGCAAAATTTCAGGTCATTCGGACGTGTTTTGGTTAGGTTTTTTTTAATCAAAAGCGTGTTTTGATGAAATTGGAAGTTCATAAGCTTGATTTTTGGTTTGATTCGTCGTTTCGATGTTGTTCTATATGATTTGAAACTTCGAGCGAGTTCGTGTTAGGTTATATGACTTGTATGTGTGATTAGATGGGGTCCCGGGAGCCTCGGGAGTGTTTCGGATGGGCTACGGATCATTTTCTTCCATTTTGAACTGCTGAAGTTGTTGCTTCTGATATCCTTCTTCGCGATCGCGAAGATTCTCCCGCGATCGTGATGCCTTGCTGAAGACCACCTGAGATTTTTCCTCTTCGCGTTCGCATAATGCCTCCCGCGTTCGCGAAGCCCAGCTTATTTCCCCATCGCGTTCGCGTAGGCTCTCACTCGTTCGCGTATGGTCACTTCTCGACCTCGCTATTTTTCTTCATCGCGTTCGCGTTCCATACGTCGCCTTCGCGTAGCTTCATCAACCCAGACCTTCGTTCGCATGATGTCCCTCGCGTTCGCGAAGGGCAATTTTCCAGCCTTCACTTTTTCTTCTTCGCGAACGCGAGCCTACTTCCGCGTTCGCGATGCATTAAATACCTGGGCAGTTATAAACATCTCAAAATCCGAGGGTTAGCCATTTTTACCAAAACTCAAGCTTGGGAGCACGGATTTGGGAAAAATGTCGAAGGTTTTTTCGAGGGAAATTACTGGGTAACGATTCTCTACTCCCTTATGCTTAAAACTCACTAATCTAATCAGTAATTCCTCCTTATTTCGGATTTTTGAATGAAAAATGGGTAAAACTTCATAGACCAAAATTTTGAGTTTTGATTGGGTTTTTGACATCCGTTTTGAGATATTTTTATATAGTTAGACTCGTGAGAGTATGAGGTTTCTGAAAATATTAATTTTGCCCGATTCCGAGATGTTGGCCTGAGGGGCGTTTTGGTCATTTCACCTAATTTCACGTCTTAGCTTTGAATTAAATAGTAGAATTAGTTGCTAGAGATTTATTTATGATATGTAATTGAATTGAATAGATTTGGGCCATTGGAGCCGGATACTCGTGGCGAGAACGTGGTTTCTTGTTGATTTTGAGCCGGTTCGAGGTAAGTATCTTGTCTAACCTTGTGTGGGGGACTTTCCCTTAGGATTTGAGTCTTCTCTATTGATTGTATTCCTTGTACGCGAGGTGATGAGTGCATGCTCGGATTTAATTATGGAAAATTTTCCCTTTTTGGTTTATTCTTGTTGCCTAATTGACTCTTGTTTTGTTTAACTGAAGATCCCTACCCTTCCATAGTCGCGTTATCTTCTGTAATTTCTTGCCTCTATTTGGAAATCATTAGTATCTCTCATGTAATTAATTGGTCTTAATAGAGGTTAAGGTTATCTTTCCTTTGCTCATCTTTGATTGAAATCATTGTATATTCTTCGTAACTTGCCCAACTGTAAAAGAAGTTAGGTATCCTATGTTTACTTGATAATTCCTTATTTGGAATTATTTGATTCATGTTAACTTCCTTGTTGTTGAACTACATATTATGGAATCGTTGTTTCATATTATTCTCTCTTGTTGCGTTGTTCTTATTACGCTTAGTATTCTCTGTTATGCTTATTCCTTGTGAGCTAGTTGTACCATCTCCTGGTGAACGGAGGCACCTGAGTTGATTTCCTTGCGTTGTTCTTGTAAACATTGTCATTTGTTGTGTTGTACTTGTGATTGTGATGCACGAGGTTTCTGCCGTGCGGTTATTGATATTGTGATGCACAAGGTTTCTGCCGTGCGGTTGTTGATATTGTGATGCACGAGTTTTCTGCCGTGCGGTTGTTGATATTGTGATGCACGAGGTTTCTGCCGTGCAGTTGTTGATATTGTAATGCACGAGGTCTCTGTCGTGCGGTTGTTGTTGAGTAGTTGCACGAGGTCTTTCCCGTGTTATTATTGCTATTGATGTATTGCACATGCGGCGTGATAAGGCGGGATATGTTTATATGCTTATATGTGGGTTGCGCATGTGGCGGAATAAGGTGGGAACATTATGATGCACGTGTGGCGGAATAAGGCGGCACTTATTATATTGTTATTTGCACACGTGGCGAAATAAGGTGGGCTATGTCATGGGTTAGTTGGAAAGAATTGTGACGGCCTGTGGAGGCATTCCTATGTTGTTTATATTGTGATTGTGGGTTGCTTATCTGTATGAGCCTTATCGCTTGGGAGTTTTGAGGAAACATCGTACGTGCGGTTTGTTCTCCTTTTTATGTTACTAGTTGGTAGAATTCTTGTTAAAACACTTGCACAAGCATACACGTAGTTGAACACTCCTATTAGAGGTGAATTCCTCCATATTTTGCTAAGGGTGGAGGTACGCCCTCGTTTATCCATCATATATGTGAGAATGGCCCTAGTTAGCTAGTTAGTTGTCAGCATGATTGTGAGACTGATGGGGCACAGGATGCCAAGTGTTAGATTTCAGATGCTGGGGTTTCGTGAGTTGTGGTTTGTCCGAGAATTGGTAAGATTGTGAAAATAGTTGAATAAGACCTTATGTGAACATCATAGTAGGTTATGAGTTATTGTTTTGTTTTCCCCTTACTGTGTTGTGATCTTAGGATTTAGATTGTGATTTTGCCGTCATTACGTATCATCATTTATCATTTTCTCGTTATTGCTTGTTGTTCTTTCTCACTTGCATGGTGAATTGTAGCAGTAATGTTCTCTTCGTGCAGTCTTTACATATTTATATATAATTTTCGTTGTACCTATGATTATACTGTGACTGGTAGGTGTCTCGACTATCCCTCGTTACTACTCCTTCGAGGTTAGTCTTGATACTTACTGGGTACCGCCGTGTCTTCTGCACATTTTTGTTGTGCAGATACAAGTACTCCCATTCAGTTCTGCCAGCCTTGGAAGGAGGCGTTTCTATAGAGACTTCGAGATATATCTGCTACGTCCGCAGACCGAAGAGTCACTTTCTATCTTCTGTAATAAGTATAGCCTTTCAGTATTTTTCCTTTGTTTAGACATTCTTGAGTTAGAGCCTCTTATGTATCCCTTAGCTTGTGATTTGTGAAATCTCGAATTTTGGGAATTGTGTTGGTTTCGAGAGCTGTTATTGTATGTGCCGAGCGGCACCTTAAATGGTGTTTATTTTACTAGTTTAGTTTTTAATTATTTTCTTCCGCAATTATGATTTATCTTCCGCATTGTTAGGCTTACCTAGTTGTAGGGACTAGATGCCGTCACGACATGTTCACGGAGGACGAACTGGGGTCGTGACATTATCATTTCCGTTATAATTATTCTCATACTTTATTTTACTGTTCAAGCCTTATTCTACTATTTTTTTAGTACGGATTCTTTTTCATTTAAGGATCTTCTTTTTACATGTATTCGTGACTTGTAACGCGTGTGCATTTTTAGAATGCCTCAATTTCACTAGAAGGTAGCGCAACAACTAATGAAAGAAGGAGAAAATCACCAAAATTCAGAAATACCGCAGAAGGAATTAGACAAACTGAAAACAAGAGAGTAAAATTTTGAAGCAAAATCTAAAACGAGACCACATGAGCAAAGAAAGCAGTACCGAGAGCAGTGGCGGATCTAAGTGGTGGTTAGCGGATTCAAGAACCCGCTTCACCAAAAATAATACTGTGTATATGTATAAATTAAGATTAAAATTGTGTAAATTTTATATAAATATTTATCTGAACTCACTTGATAACTATTATTTTACGGCTAAAGTTATATACTTATAAGATTGAACCCATTTATATAAAATTCTGAATCGACCGCTAACCGAGAGGATGAATGAGAAAAATAGAACATCGAATGGAAAAAATGCATGGAGAATCTGAGAGAGGTAAGGGTATAAAATGCCAGATAGTGGTGATAGTAGGTGCGGAGTCAGGATTTTGAGCTTATGAATTTGATATTCTAATCGTTAAAAGTTATTGGGTTCTAACTTAATTATTTATACATATTTAATGAATTTTGTAAGACAAATACAAAGTTCGAATTAAAGTTACTGAATTCGGCTGAATCCGATCCCGATACTCTACATCCGCGCCACTGGTGCGTTAGTGCCGAGCTTCAACTGATGGACGCGCGGCCACCATCGATTCATTGTCAACAACACTAGAATCGACTTCAGAAAAATTTGTGCTTTCAGCCTCAATTATTTTCTGGCTGAGAGAGCGTGAAGGAGATATGTACGGGACAGTCAAGCCACCTATTTCACATAACAAAATATCGAAGCACGTGTCATCTCTAAATGACTCTATGTGGAAAACTAAATGCCCTTAAATAACAATAATATTACTAAAGTACCCGTTGTCGTACCACCAAACTTGCACGTATTATATAGTTAAAGAAAAGGATGATAAAACAATTGCATTTCAACTTGTAACATGACCAAGCTGCAACAAAAAGGCAAGAAAACTATTGGTGTGGGTTTATTTTAGTTTTTACATTTATGTTAGAGTGGGTATCTCATTTTCACATGTATATTTAGATATACAAATGTAGGTGCATGTTTGGGTTACATAATTGTTTTTTATTTTGATTGAGTTGGAGGGTATTCAGGGAGTGTATAGTTCTATCAAGAAGGTTTCTATTACGTACTCTCTGCTCTTTTTTGTTTGTACTTGATTCTTGCGGTTTAGGTGAGTATGTAAATTTATGATTATATTTTACTCATAGATTACTCATTTGCACTTGTGTTTTGCTCTCTTATTAATTTTTTTTAGCTTTTTATTCAGTATATATGATTTTGAATATTTGTAGGACACACATCTGATCTTTCATTTTGCTTCATATTTTCGTGGCTCTTGGCATGCATTTGATGATTTGTTCACATGTTTGTAAGAATCTCTTACACATGTTTGATTATTTTGGCATACTAGGTGTCATCAAGACAAAAAATAGTAGTGGAGGTGGAGAAGAACTTAAATACTGCCAAATTGTTTGACGGTATGCCGGAATATCTAATTCCCAAACCCTTCATCTAAATCTCCTGAATTTTAAAATAGAATATGGTGATTTTTTTGTTTTGTTTAACATTAGTATGCCAATTGTTGTTTTATACGAAACTTCAGTTTATTCATAACTTTTCTAGCTATATTTTTGTCTATGTTATACAACTACAGTTTCCCCTCCTTACTTTCTTCAACTGCATAATGCTAAGAGTTTTGCTGAGAATTTTACTTGAATTTGAAATTTTGAAGTTAAAACTTAAGATCTTTATGTGGACACGTTTGACCATAGGCTTTGTCAAAATAAACTTGGGTTTTATTTGGCAAACACATATTTGACCATAAATTTTGTCTATATTTTGGCAAAATTTCAAATCCTAACCAAATCCCTCGTAATACACATGTTTTTCCAAAATAAATTTGAAAAATACGTTTTGAAAACGTATTTCCAAACACATTTTCATTTTCAATCAAATTTCATTCAAAACAGATTTTTCAAAACAAACTTACAATTTATGGCCAAACGCTAGCTTTTAACTTTTACGGTCAAACTTCCATGGGAGTGCTTTCTTGATCTGATAAAGATAGTGATTGCCTTTAATTTGCTCCCTATTTCTTCCGAAGACTCACGTTCATGACTTTTTGTTTTTATATACTTTTTTAGATGGGTGTTGGAGTTCACAAATCTCTATTTAAAGCAAAGAAGACCTAAAAATGTCACTCAATTTTCAGAAATGATTTATCCATATCATTCGTTAAAAATATGCTCATTTTATGTCGGTTGTGAAATTTAAAGTTCATGAGTTTTCTTGGAAATTTTCTTTGATTTGATGCTAAATTTGAAGTTGTAGGTGTTATTTTGGTAGTTTGATCGTGTGAGTAATTTTGTATGATATTTTTAGACTTGTGTGCATAGTTTGTTTAGAGCCCCGAGGGCTCGAGTGAGTTTCAGATAAGCTCAAAGTGGTTTGGACTAAGAAAAACTCAACTGGTGTTTCAGTTCTGGTGCAGGTCTTTGATCTCGCATTTGTGAGTTCAGGCCTCGCATTTGCGACCTCTGTCAGGTTTGCATTTGCGATTAATCCTTCGTATTTCGAAGAGGGGTGGTCAACATTGAGTTCGCATTTGCGATCATTTGGTCACAATTACGAGGAGACCACTATTCGCATTTGCAAACATGTCATTGCAATTGTGATGATAGCTGGAATTGTGAGACTTCGCATTTGCGGGTTACGCAATTGCAAAACCTAGGTTGCAATTGCGACACCTGCAACTGGTCTAATAGCTGAAAAACGGAATTTTCTCCCATCTTTCAAATTTTCAAAACAAGAAAACCCTAGAGGCGATTTTCGCAAGAACTCTTCTTCCCCAAATTATTGGTAAGTGATTCTAAACTAGTTTCTTTCAATCTTTCACTACATTTCCTAAGATTTCAACTTAAAATCTTGTGTTTTCATGGTAGAAATTGTGGGTTTAGGTTGAATTAGGGATTTTTTGTGAAATGAGGATTTAGACCTCAAATTGAGGTCGGATTCTAAAACAAATTACATAACCGGGTTCGGGAGTGAATGGGTAATCGGATTTTGGTTCGAACTTCGGGTTTGGACCAAGAGGGCCCGGGAGTTGACTTTCTCAATATGACCTAAATTGAATCCTTTGCAATCGTGGGTAGTACCTAAAGCTTAAATTGAATAGTTTGGTTGGTAATTTTCTAGTAACTATTGGCTCGTGTGATGACCCAAATGGCCATCTTATGAATTAAGATACTATTTTGGACTCATTAGCCCTTAAAAGACTAATTTTAATTACCTCGATTTACGTGCACAGACCGGCGTGAAACCGGAAAGCTTTTATGTGAAAATATGAGAAATAATAAATTTTAGAGTTAAAAATTTGATTTTAGTTGACTTTGATCAACATTTTTAGTAAATGGACCCGAATCTGTGTTTCGACGGTCAATATCATAAATTATTTCTAAAGGAATTAACTTAAATGAAAAACTATGGTTTTCCTATGTTGTCCTATCAAAAAATAAAAATCGACCCCGGTCCTGCTTGGTCTAAACTCAAGATTCGGATCAAAACCCGTTTACCCATTCTCCCTCGAGCCCGGATATACAATTGGTTTTGGAATATGATCTCAATTCGAGGTCTAAGTTCCCAAATTTCGAAATTCCTAAGCTCTACCCAAAAAATATCAAAATATACCATGAAAGTCCTAGGTTTTTGGTTGAAACCTTGTAAAAGATAAAGGATCGAAAGAAAGTAGTTAGGAATCACATACGTATCATTTGGAGAAGCTTGAGTCCTTGAAAAATCGCCTATGGAGGTTTAGGATTTAAGAGAATTGAAAAATTAGTGAAAATCCCGTCTAAAATCCCACTTAACAGGATGCGATTATCGCAAATGCGATCAGAGGTTCGCAATTGCAAAACCTTCGAAAATTACTGCTGCATTCGCATTTGCGACTTCTGGTCATCCTGGCAATCTTCGCATTTGCGAAGGGAAATATCACATTAGCGAGGATGGCCTTCCCAGGCCTTTGTCACATTTGCAACAAAATGTGTCGCATTTCCCAGGCTTGCCAGGTTCGTATTTGCGAGGCCTGATCTATCAGAGGCCTTGTGACAGACACCAGATGCACCAGCTGAGATTTCTAAGTTTTAAACACTCTGTAGCCTACCCGAAACTCTCCCGAGCCCTCGGGGCTCCAAACAAAACATGCACGCAAGTCTAAAAATATCATACGTACTTGCTCGTGCAATTAAATCACAAAATTAACATTGAAAACTACGAATTCAACCTCAAAACTCATGATTTTCACAAGGACACTTCAATTTCATTATTTTCTCAACCGGGCGTCTGAATCACGTCAAATCAATTCTGATTCTCACCAAATTTTACAGATAGGACTTAAATATCATAACAATCCTGTACCGGGCTCCGGAACCAAAATACGGGCCCGATACCAACGATTTCACACATTAATTCATTTCTTTATTTCCTTAAAAGTTCAACATAACAATTTTTTTCGAAAATTGATTTCTAAAGCTAGGGACTTCGGAATTCATTTTCGGGCATATGCCCAAGTCCTATAATTTACTACGGACCTCCTGCTTCAGAGTTAGAATCCTCAAAATTGGAGTCTTCATTTTTAGGTCCTGTTTCTGGAGCTGGGTTAATATGTTTGTCTTCGTTCTCCTTTCCTTTGAAATATTCTTCTAGTGTCTGTTGTACTATCTGTTGTATTTCCCTCTTTTTCGCTACTGATTTCTTTTTTTGTCTTAGTGTCTTTGGTAACTTTCTCTTAGCTTGTGATGAAGTTTCTTCATTTTCACTTTTTAGCAAAGTGACAGCTAT
Organism: Nicotiana knightiana; assembly: GCA_005239525.1. Lineage (NCBI taxonomy): Eukaryota > Viridiplantae > Streptophyta > Magnoliopsida > Solanales > Solanaceae > Nicotiana > Nicotiana knightiana. The sequence goes on from MDKJ01161812.1 coordinate 46,263, forward strand.
TAACGGATTTGATGAGTCTTTACCGGCTACCGTTTGAACCGGACTAGCTGTATCTCTATCTGATACAGTAGATTTCTTAACATTCAGAGGGGAATGTACACCCATCTCATCCATTTTTTGTTGGGATGGAAAACCCTTGGCTTGAGCTAATTCATTTTCTGTCTGTCTTAGCTGCTTTTTCAGAAACTCTATTCTTTTTTCAAGATTTGTATTTTCTTGGACCAGTCCTTCATTCTTTTGATTTAGCCTTTTGAAGGCTTCAGTCATGGAGTGACAGTGGTCACAGAATATGATTTTGTCTGTATCTTTCTGTATATTGTATTGTGGTGTTTTTTCTGGGTTCTGTCTAAGGGATGGTGAAATATAGTAGTTTGGTCCTAAAATTCCTCTAGCATAGTCTAAAGCTTCCGTAAATGATTAGATTCGAGCGAGTTAGACGCAAATTCTAACGGAAAAGTTGTGATTGAGCAGTGAGTGACCTGCAAAATTGAGGTAACTGTTTGGTTTAACCTTGACTTGAGGGAATATGAATCCCCAACTTAAATGCTATGTAAAATTTCATGTGTGTGGTGTATAGGTGAGGTGGCGAGTATCTATGCACCACCAAATTATCTGTTTAGCATGTCCCCTTCCCCGTTTCCAATTTATTTTACTCCATGTCTACTTGTTTTGCTTACTTGTTTGTTAGATATTGTTCACTTATTTGGGAGTATTAATTATTCCTTAACCTCATTGTGGTACATTAATGGTTGAGTTGGTTGACAGTGTTTTACAATACACTCTAGTTGTTTCCATTGTGAAATGATAATTGATGAAGTTCATGAATAGTACAACCTTCTGCTTACAATTGTTGAGACATAAATATTTTGAAAGGCTTTGACCCAAATTGTGAAATCATTTTTTTATAAATAAAGAGATATGATTGTCTGGTGGGATCAGGTTGCACGCCGCAACAAGAGAAATAAGGGTGATATATATAGGGAGAAGCAATAAGGGTGGACATGTGGGAGCGGGTTGCGCGCCGAAACAAGGAGCAATACGGGAGGATATTCCTATTTTACTGATTTTTAAACATAAAGACAGGAAAACTTACTGTTTTATTCTATCGTTCCCATACTCTGCTTTTACTGTTATTTTAAATTGAAACTTGGAAATTTTCGTGAGGATTGGTTATATCTGAGATTTGGAAAAGTTAACCGAGTTGTTTTATTAATTATTGCAAGTTACTATTTAAATGGT
>ML426202.1:0-22193 GCA_005239525.1 Nicotiana knightiana
AAGTAGAATCCTCCGTCAAAAGTCCTCTGTCGAATCCCCCTGTCCAAAGTCCCTCAATGTGATATTTTTGGGTCTATTTATATGTTTAGGATGAACCCTAATCGTGTAAAAGACTTCTATTCCAACTTGGAAACACTTAAAACCCGTCAAAACTCGATTTCTGGCCGACTGGGGACCCTGGCGTTTCAGCCCAAACACCTGGCTAAGGCCAGGCAGCCCCTGGCGTTTGGGCTCTAACGCCTGGCTAACATCAGGCTGGGTCAGGCTGTTTGGCTCTGTCGCCCGGGTGTCCCCTTTCGCGTATTTTCCGACGTATTTGCATCCGTTTAGCCCCGTTTCCATTTCCAATTCACCTACACATAAAATAAACCCCATTAGGCACATACGACGTGTATTTTATCATTAAAGCACATANTTTCTTTGCAAAGGCTATATTTTAAGTGCTTTAGAGGATGACTTTACAATGTGTACAGTACGATAAATACTTCGAAAGAATTATGGGACGCACTTGAGAAGAAGTACAAGACAGAAGATGCATGCTTTAAGAAGTTCGTGGTTTCCAAGTTTCTAGACTATAAAATAATAGACAACAAAACTGTGGGAACCCAAGTTCCGGAACTTCAACTTATTTTTCATGACCTTATTGCTGAAGGTATGGTCGTGAATGAAGCATTTAAAGTGGCTGCAATGATTGAAAAATTGCCTCCTTCATGGGGAGATTTCAAGAACTATCTCAAGCACAAGCGCAAAGAAATGAAGTTGGAAGATATTGTGATTCGTCTCAAGATTGAGGAAGACAACAAAACAGCCAAGAAGAAGTCTCGTGGAAATTCAACGATCATGGGAGCTAAATATGAATCTCCATTTGCCTAAATATGAATCTCCATTTGCATATGAATCTCCATTTGCATAAATATGTTCGGAATATGGAATTATCCGTCAAACTACTGCACCTTACACACCTCAATCCAACGGAATTGCGGAAAGGAAAAATCGGACATTAAAGGAAATGATGAATTTTTTATTAATAAGTTCTGGATTACCGCAGAGTTTGTGGGGGGAAGCTATCCTTACAGCTAAGCGAATAATCAACAGAGTACCCCACAGCAAAACACAATCTATTCCACATGAAAAATGGAAAGGTAAAAAACCCAACTTGAAATATTTTAAAGTGTGGGGGTGTCTAGCAAGTTACAAGTTCCTTTACCTAAAAGAGTTAAAATCGGACCAAAAACAGTAGATTGCGTTTTCATTGGATATGCTACAAACAGTAAAGCATGTCAATTTTTGGTCCATAAATCCGATAATCCCGAGATTCATGTTAATACGGTAATGGAATCAGATAATGTTGAATTCTTTGAAAGCATTTATCCGTATAAAACTGAATGCGAGTCGTTAAGTGAAAGACCTAAACAAACTCGGGAAGAACCAAAGGAAAATACTCTAAGTGTAGAAGATCCAAGGCGCAGCAAACATCAAATAACATCTACTTCCTTTGGACCATATTTTGTGACATTCTTGCTTGAAAATGATCCTCAAACTTTTAAAGCAGTTATGTCGTCTTCTGATTCAGCATTTTGGACAAAGGCAGTCAATAGTGAGATTCAATCAATTTTGGATAACCATACATGGGAATTGGTTGATCTTCCTCCTAGAAATAATCCTTTAGGTTCGAAATAGATCTTTAAACGAAAATGAAAGTTGATGGCACTATTGACAAATATAAGGCAACACTTGTTGTCAAAGGTTATAGACAAAAGGAAGGCCTTGATTACTTTGACACTTACTTTCCAGTAACGAGGATAACATCTATTAGGATGTTAGTGGCATTAGCGGTCGTGTATGGTTTTGAAATCCATCAAATGTGTTTACATTAAAAACACTTCAGGTCATGAAGTCATTGTTTGTTTGTATGTTGATGACATGTTGATAATGAGCAAAAGTATGGCAGATATAAATGCTACAAAACGCATGTTGGCGAGCAAATTCGACATAAAAGACTTAGGAGTGGCTGATGTGATCTTAGGAATCAGAATTCACAAAACTCCACAAGGTCTAGCATTATCACAGTCTCACTACATTGAAAGAGTACTTGACAAGTTCAAGTATTTGGATTTCAAAATTTCCAAGACTCCAATTGACGTGAGTTATGCACTTCAAAAGAATGAAGGTGAAAGTAACTCACAACTGGACTATGCTAGATTATTAGGAAGTTTGATGTATATCATGAATGGTACGCGACCATATATAGCATGTGCTCTTAGCAAACTGAGTCGATTTACAAGTAATCCCAATCACATACATTGGATGGAAACGAAAAGAGTTTTGGGGTATCTGAAACATACCCAAAATTATGCTTTGCATTATAACAAATATCCCTCCGTGATCGAGGGATATAGTGATGCAAATTGGATCACCATATCATCTGAAGTTAAATCCATGAGTGGATATGTTTTCACAGTTGGGGGTGGAGCAGTGTCTTGGAAATCATCCAAACAAACGTGTATCGCCCGTTCTACAATGGAATCTGAAATCATAGTTTTAGATAAGGCCGGTGAAGAAGCTGAATGGCTCCGGAATTTCTTGGAAGATATTCCATTTTGTCCCAAACCTTTGGCACCTATTTGTATACATTGTGATAGTATAGCGGAAATAGGCAGGGCAGGGAACGTTATGTATAACGGAAAATCTCGTCATATACGATGGAGACATAATATTGTTAGACAACTACTTTCTAGTGGTTTTATCACAATTGACTACGTAAAGTCAAGAGATAACATGTCGGATCCACTTACAAAAGGCCTATCTAGAGAGGCAGTTGAAAGATCATCAAAGGGAATGGGGTTAAGGCCTAGGACAAGTCATCATGGCGGTAACTCTACCTAGCAGACTGGAGATCCCAAGATCCAGGTTCAAAGAGATCAAACAAAGTTATGAATAACGGTTCAATATTTTCAAATAACTCAACCCATTCTCGTGATGAAGACAATGTTCAGAAATAAAGGTAAAGCATTAAGGCTTTTTGATGAGTCAATAAAGCTTAAAGCATTTTAACGATTTTCTAAGTCTAGCAAGAAATGACCAGATAGTGTGTCTTTAGGATTACACGTTTAGGAATCACCTATGTGAGTGTGAAGTGTAAGCCGCTTTAAGGGGAATGAAATTAAAGGCTCATTCTCTAAGCACTCATGAAACCAGGCGGTGTTCATGGCTGAAACGAACACAACCGTGAGAACCATAAATGGTTAAGGATTGATTGTGTGACTTATGTTGTCTAGGTATACAACAAAGCTCGACGGTTCAAATATATTAAATCTACCGATTGACTGAGTATATCCGATATAAGTTCGGAAAGTTCAAAGGGAAACCTACTTATCCAGATGCAATTAATTCTTGCATGTAAAACACACACACGTCCATGCATTCCTTTATTTTATAGCCATTCCCCATTCATGTGTGGGATTGTTGGTCTTTAAGCTTAGTGTAGCTTTATTTTAAGCTAAGTCTAGCTTAATTTTAAGCTTGGTGTAGCTTAAAGAGAGTGAATGCAAAATGGTAGGAAACAAATGGAGGGAAGTGAAATTTTGAATTAGTGCACTTCGTCCCTCATTGGAAGAAGGAAAGAAAATCTATGTGTATATATAGAGAAGCTCTTCTTCTAGGTCTTAAAGAGTTGAGAAGAAGGTAAGCCTCGCGCCGTCGTCGTCGTCGCAGGCTCGGCTCGGCTTCTGCTTCGGCGTCGGATTCGGATTTGGATTTGGTCAAAGATCAATTGATTGATTAATCTTTTTGGACAAAATTATTTTCAAATTATTTAATTACTTAATGGAAAAGTTTCAAATCCGGAGTGACCCGCGACCCGGTCCGATCCGACCCGTTTTCATTCCCGGATTATTTTAAATCCATTTTTAAATTTCCTGCAATATTCATACCTGTTCAAAACAGCTATGGCTCTTCTGAAAGGATTCACACCTGTTCCAACAGCTATGGCTATTTTGAAAGGTTGCAAAACCTTTTCAGAAACAGTACCAAATTGGCTATAAATATACCTTGAATTCCAGAATTTTTACTTACTAAATTTTCTGATCTTCTTCTGCAAAAAATATTCCAGTGTGTTTTACAGCCTTCAAGTGGTTCGTTGTTCACCGGCGTTTTTGGTACCAACACTCCGGTGAGTTAAACCGTTCTATCCTGGGAGGATATATTCCAACACATCGGGTACTTGAGGGGAATAATTTCCTTCAGGACACATTGTGTATTCAGTGGGCTCGATTTTATTCTTATATTATTTTTCCATAGAAAAGCTAAGGACGCCTAGACTAGCGCACCAGCGCTCGGCACGCGCTAGTGGTCGCGCTAGTCAGGTTTCTCACTGTCCCTGTTATATTTCACTAGCACGGCCGTGCTAATCCCGCGCTAGTGAGGTTTCTTACTGTTTCTGTATTTTTTAGAAATCATTATTGTTTTATTTTACAGCAATACAGATTACTAACATCGATGATATTACTCGTTTGGAAGTTGAAGACTACTTTGGGGATCAAAATTAAAGTTTGATCATTTTACTGGGAAATACAATTATGTTGTTATTTTTATTTTCAGTATTTCTTTTGTCTCGCTCTAAAGTTGTTTTTATTTTCAAGTAGTACTTAAGTTGTCTTATGTTGTTATTGGTTTTGTTAGTTCTTTTGTATTTCTCATTATGTACTTTTATTTTTTATGAAGAAAATAAAATTCTCCAGTCTTCAATTGGATCCAAGACGAGTAATGAAGATTTATGCATTTTTGATAGTGCTCAACTCACACAAAATTAAGAGAAAAGAAATTTTTATCTTATTTGGTTATGAAAAAGACATATGTTAATATAATATCTGGTAGTACAAAATTAATTGAGGGCTCTGGAAGAGCGGCCTTATTACTACCTGGAGGAATGATATTGACTATTAATAATGCATTGTATTGTAGTAAGTCTCAAAGAAACTTGTTTAGTTTCAAATTTATTCTCCAAAATGACTACCATGTTGAAACCTCTAATGAAGGAAAGATTGAATACCTTTATATTACTACAATAAAAGTAGGAAAAAAAATATGTACATGAAAAATTACCCGCATTTTCTTCTAAATTGTACCACACGAACATTTGCGTGGTTGAATCATATGACATAGCAAACAAAAGGTTTACTACTTCTAATGATTTTATCATTTGTCATGACTGGCTGGGCCATCACGATTCTAACATGATGCACAGAATAATAGAGATTCAAATGGGCACACATTGAAGAACAAGAAGATTCTTCAATTTTAAGGAATTCTCTTGTGTTGCTTGTTCTCAAGGAAAATTGATAATTAAACCATTAACATCTAAAGTTGGGATTGAATCCCCTGCATTTCTGGAACGTATACATGGTAATACATGTGGGCTGATACACCCTCAATGTGGACCATTCAAGTATTTTATGGTCTTGATAAACGCATCTACAAGATGCTCACATGTGTGCTTATTATCAACTTGCAATATGGCATTTGTGAGATTGTTGGCCCAAATAATAAGGTTATGGGCACAATTTCCAGATTATGCAATTAAGATAATTCGTCTTGATAATGCTGGTGAATTTACATATCAGGCCTTTACTGATTATTGTATGGCCACTGGAATGAAAGTTGAGAATTTGATTGCTCATGTTCATACTCAAAATGGTCTAGCATAATCGTTGATTAAACGCCTCCAATTAATAGCTAAACCATTGTCAATGAGGACAAAACTTCCCCTTTCAGTGTGGGGACATGTTATTTTGCATGCAGCAACACTTGTGTGCATAAGGCCAACCAGTTATCATAAGGTCTCCCCATTACAGCTGTCTTTTGGTCAGGAGCCAAATATTTTCCATCTAAGAATTTTTGGATGTGCGGCATATGTTCCAATTGCTCTATCACAACCCACAACTGTCACGGCCCCAAATCTAACTGGCCGTGATGGCGCATATCGTGGTACTAGGCTAGCCAAATTTACTAAAAATATCATAAGGTTCCCAATTAATACATAAATTATCCCATGTTTCATAATAATTTCCACTTTTAAGCATTTGAAACAATAAAAAAAATGATCGGAACGTCTAAATACAGTCTCAACATCTAGAGTCAACCGTCATGAGCATCTAAGAAGTGATACAGTCTAATATAAATTCTCTACTACAAGTCTGGGAAGTAAAGTAAAATGGCAGAGTAGGAAGGAGAAAGAGTAGGTTGTGGACACCGAACAGCTACCTCACAATCTCCGAGCAATGCTCCAAATGGGGTGGCTCAACTATCGTTCTACCCCGGTATCTGAATATGCACACAAGGTGCAGGGAGTAACGTGAGTACGCCAACTCAGTAAGTAACTAAAGCAACTAAAGACTTGAGTGCAGTGACGAGCATTTAAAAGTGATAGTTTCATAAAAACAAGTGCCAGTGAAAACAAATAAAGTAATCAAAAGACTTCATTTACCAAATACTTTACAAACTCCAGTTCCCCTTCTAAACTTGCATAAAACATTAACTCAACGTTCATTAAAGAGACTCAGTGTAAAATGAGTGAGAAACAATGATCTCACATAGCCTCTCGGGGACCATATCACTCATATGTAAGGTCCCTCAGTCACTCGTGACTCCTCTATCAGTACTCAATGCTCACACTCAGCACTCTCTCTCAACAGTTACCATGTATCCACACAAACTGCTGCGACGTGCAGCCCGATCCACATAACATATGTTGCAGCGTGTAGCCCGATCCAAATATATATATATATATATATATATATATATATATATGTTGCGGCGTGCAGCCCGATCCAAATAACATATGTATATGTTTCGGCGTGCAGCCCGATCCAAATAATATATGTATATGTTGCAGCGTGCAGCCCGATCCAAATAATAGTCGACTGCCCGAGCGCTATATCGATGTGGTGTGCAGTCCGATCCAATATATATATGTTGCGGCGTGCAGCCCGATCCATATAATATCTATATATGATGTGGCGTGCAGCCCGATCCATAACTATCCTCATAAACTCGGCTCTCGGCCTCACTCAGTCATCCTCTCAAGCCACTCGGGCAACTCATATCAACATCACCGGACTCAGCCCCAAATACCTCACAGTATTCTAAAATATTGTGATAACAGTGAAATAGCAACAAGTAATAAACATGACTGATTTCACAAATTTTTTATCAAAATAGTGTGAGAATAGTGTAAAAATACCCCTGAGGGTCTAAATCAGGTCGGCACAACGCACCGAACATGGCATATAACCCTCAATATAGTGAAAACCTCAGAAATACATGATATCATATGATTTCAAATCAAACACATGGCTTAATAGTCACTACGGGACGGACCAAGTCACAATTCCAATCGGTGCACGCCCACACACTCATTACCAAGCATGTGCGTCACCTCGTTTATCAAAACAATGTGAAATATCGGGGTTTCATACCCTCAGGTCTAGAGTTACAATCATTACTTACCTCAAACCGGCCCGAAAACTACTATGCGGTTCTCTTGCCTCTCGAATCGGCTCCCAATGCTCCGAGTCTATCAAAATCAGATTAATAACATCAAAATATTCTAGGAAGACGAAACCCATTCGGAAAAAATATCAAATTTAACCAAAATTTCCGAAATTGGTCAAACCCGATCCCCGGGCCCACATCTCAGAATTCGATAAAAATCATAAAACTAGAATCCTCATTCACTCGCGAGTCTACCCATATCAAATTCATCAAAATCCGACTTCAATTGCCCACTCAAATCATCAGAAGAATTTCTCAAACTTTCGTCCCATTCTTCCCCAATTTCCACTCAAATTTTTCAAATTAAATGATAAAAAACGAGACTAAATCATGGAATTAAACCAAATGTGATTGAAGGACACTTACCTCAAGAACCCCACTGAAAATCCCTTCAATTTCTACCTTCTCCCGAGCTCTCTAATGGGTTTTATGGTTTTTGGACTTAAACCCTCGTTTATCAACTTATAGTTTCTGCCCAAGGAATTACTCACTGCGATCGCGAGACTCCACACGTGATCACGAAGAACAAATATGTTGCCCCACTAATTTACCCTACGTGATCGCAAACATCAACACGCGATCGCGATTTAGCGAGACTCGAACCCACGCGATCGCATACTCCCTTCTGCGATCGCATAGCACAACTTGCACAACCCCCTCCTCTAAGCTTATGTGATCGCAGGAACCCCTACGTGATCGCATAGGAGAAAACCAGAGCCAAAACACCAGAAAAAAATCTGCCAGCATTCAAGACCAAAAATTGATCTGTTAACCACTCGAAACTCACCTGAGGCCCTCGGGACCTCAACCAAACATACCAACACATCCCATAACCTTATTCAAACTTAGTCGAGCCTTCGAAACACCAAAAACAAACGCAAAAACATCAAATTTGCCTCGGATTCAACCCTATGAACTTTGAAACTTCTAAATTTCACCAAAGATGCCGAAACCATCCAAAACACTTCCGATTGACCTGAAAATTTGCACACATATCCAAAATGACACTACGAACCTGCTCCAACTTCCGGAATTCCATTTTGATAGCTAATTTTTCACTGCCGGCCGGGAATTTCCATAAACTCAATTTCGCCAATTCAAGCCTAATTCTACACCGGACATCAAAACCACATTCCGAACACACTTCTAAGTCCCAAATCTCCTAACGAAGCTATCCGAGCTATGAACCACATTCCGAGGTTGTTTACCTATAAGTTAACTCCCAGTTGATTTTTCCAACTATTAAGCTCATTTAAGAGACTAAGCGTCTCATTTCTCTCCAAAAATCGCTCCGAACCCGAGCCAACCAATCTAACACAATGTAATGAAGATGAACCGCATATAATGAAGCAGAAACGGGTGAAACAGGGCTATTACTCTCGGAACGACCGGTCGGGTCATTACATCCCCCCCCCCCCCCNACCTCACCATGCACATACCCGGGGGTGATATCACGTCACCCTATCCCATATAGTACCAATAGCACAACACAACTGAAATTTCAAAATCCAACCTGACCCATAAACCTTAGAACCAAATTCCCACTTCTGAAATGATTTACAAGATCAAAATTCCACAACTATAAACTGAATAAGTCTGAACACGCTGAATCAAGCCATATATGTAACCCCAGATGTAATCACATAATATACCGCATGACTCATACACTCATAGTGATAACTCCTAATCACAATAGCTGCTCAAAACAATGTAATACCGGTAAATAACCTCTTATCAAGAAAAGCCTCGCTTTAATACTTTCATAAGGTGTCGATGATGAAATAAACACTTAGAAACTAGCAACCATTCGTTCGATCAGTCATACATGAAGCTCCCCCTTCGGAACGGGAATTACAGCAGATTTCTAAGCTGGCTCCCGATATTTATCCTTCCAACTATGTTGTAGTCAATTCTGACAGTATTCATTCTAGGTCCAATGACCTCTTCTCATCCAACACGACCGCTCTGATGACATGACACATCAATACAATTCAAAGCCATAACCTGTGCAACTCGTGCACTCAATAGCAGCATCCCAATGTAATCAAATTATATAAAAGATTCACACTAGAGGACCATCCCGCCATTAACAATTACCGTCACAACACCATGCTGAGAGCCTGAAACTCATCGAAAAATCAAAACACACGAATCTGACACCAAGGATCATACCTCCACATAGCTCTGCTACAATACGTGATACCATCCAAACGCTGGGTCACATGAAATACTTCCAGCCACCTGGCTAAAAATCAATAACCATGCGCAATTCGACATCAAGTACTCCAAGTACATTTCCATAACCACGGGGAAACCGGATGATACCATGACACACGAATCAGAAAGTACATAACCAATACGTCCCAATCTCGCAATACCCAATTACTTACCTTACTCAAATCTATCTATAAAGCCCAATTCGAACCGCACCATATGTGCCTATAACCAATGATCACAACTCCTCGCAACCCCGAAGGGTAACTTGTATATCACTCCAGAACACGAATAAACTCAATGACAATCGGATGGTACATCCCTCAACAATAGCAATTGGGAGCCAACAATTCCGACCCGGGGCAGAACACACACCCATATTGGGCCTACCAATGAACCCTAAATCAACTTTGGTCATACACAGTAGATAAATGACCCTCCAAAGGTCCATAATGACTGAATCACAACACACTAACCCCTAGCTAACCTTGGCTACATCTCTACAGCCCTCAACTGTGAAGTCATCTCCTCATTCGAGTCCCCAGACTTAAAACCCTCCGAGCACACAAATCACCATATCCAATCTCAACTTCGTCGCCTAAATGTCTAATACTTCCCCAATACACCACCATACCATGAGGGATACCCCGACCATCTGTATGTGTTACAAGGACAAATTTGAATACCTGCAGCCGACCAACAAGGAGAGTACCACTACACCAATGAAGTATCCATAAATCAAAACACAATGCCTCTTCTGAAACCCATACCTTCTTCGAGCCATATCTAAAAGTAACGACATCTACCTTATCATATAAGATCGTCCATGCCACCTAAGAATTCAGAACCTTCCTTTCAAATTGCATCGTGACCTAGCACCCGCAATCTCAATACTACACCACACATCGCACCCATTATTCCACATACCCCACACACCAGTAGAAAATATGCATCTCAAACTATGATAGAGACCATCTAGAACTCTCAAAAATCCATTTGCACTTAACCAAACCGTCAGGAAAGAATCCCTCTAACTCAACTAAGCTACGCAGGTCACAAAGACCCAAAAGCATTGCCACAAATAACACGTAGAACCTTACCACATCATAAGCACCCAAAGGACCGATCTTACCCCATTACCATGCTGATCCAATCTACTACCAAGCTGTCCTATTTCTCCGAGTCCCTTCTGAATCACCTTCATATTGATTCTTTCTCCCTGCCATAGTACCAAAATCCTCAAGCATAAATCACCACGCGAGACCCTAGCACAGAACCACATCGCCCTAAGGCTCATAAACCGCTGAGTATCTCTCAAGTACCCAAAGTACCACATCTCAAATACTTACTCTAAAGAGACTTTCGATGAATTCGAACTATCCTTCCCTTTCATGATACTGGAATGTTGAATCCACAATGATATATAAACCCTGAATCTATCAGAACCATTCTCGAGAGTCACCCACTCTACGCAATTCCCAATTAAACTGATCAAGCAAATCGAACGGCCTGTACCCCATTAACACACCAACACCCAAGGGAGTAACCCACACCCCTACCCCATTAACACACCAACACCCAAGGGAATAACCCACACCCCTAGGAAACCAAGAAAATTCCTACTTTACACACACTACTTCATTTACAAATAACAACTCAATCATACAAAAAGACTCATATCCCCATAGAGTATAATACAACCTGTATCCAGAAATTTCCATTACTCGAGTCATTCTCAAACTCCACCTCTGCAGGTCATAGATGATCCACCAGTATACCCCAAACTGAAACCAATACAACACATAATCGGGCAACCAACTAATCATTAGCAGACTCCCCCACTTGGCTCAAAGCCATAGATCAAAACAAACAATAACTCACAATGCCCATACGCTATCACTGCCACAATACCGCAGTGGGATTCAACTAAATCCTTAATAAGCTCATACATAACTCAAACCATTAAACATCCCAAATCATCTCCAACCTCGCATTCACCATTGCAATAGCCGTGCCAACTCCCACAAGTGATCTAAACTCAAATTGCAACATATACCAATTACTGGTAAAAGAGAACTTGCTACAAAACAACATAAGGATCACACAACCTCAGGACACCCCGCGGGAAATAACCCCGCCTGCTTAGCCTCAAACTGATCTCTCTCTATACCCTTCCGAAACTCATAGCTATTACGCAATCACTTTATCCTTCTGCATCGAAACACAAACAACGCCTACCCTCGAGGCATCACAATACGCGATATAAGAACCTGAAGCTGATGGACGAACTAACACTAGAGCGGTGGTCAAAGAAATCTTGAGTTTCTGGAAGCTCTCTCCACACTCGTATGACCACCTGAATACCCTCACTGGACGCCACGTGCCCCAAGAATGCTACTGAACTGAGCCAAGAATTCACACTTGGAGAACTTTGCATAGAGATTCTCCTCCCTGAATCCTTATAATGCCGTCCTCAAATACTGAATATGCTACCCCTGGCTACGCGTATATGCCAGGATGCCATCAATGAATACAATAACAAAGGAGTGCTAATACGGCTGGAATTCACCGTTAATCAAATACATGAACGTTACTGGGGCAATGATCAGCCCAAAAGACATCACCAGGAACTCATAACACAACAGAAGGATCTGCTTCACTCCACAACTGAATAACATAAGAGGTCTTCCCATACCCTCACGACGATCGAGTCCATATGCCAACTCTAGACAAAAGCCAAACACTCAATAGCTCTTGCTACATATCCAGTCCATCCCTTTTATCATAATCAAGCAATATGAAAACATCTCACCCTCAAATCACACTCACCACATAGTCATCTAGTCACAAAGTTTCGTCAATAAGGACACCAACAGACATATAAGTCCCCAAACATATGTACTCACACAACGAAATCTCAGCACTCAAGCCACAGACAGAATCTGGCCTCAAGTCCTCCAGATTGGCCCATTATCAACATGCTAAAATCACATCTCATCCATGGAAGTCACAAGTCGTTGATGCACAGCTGATACCGAGCGCTCGTGGACGCATTTGAATACATGAAAGAAATTTCAAGAGTTACGCTTTTGGCCGAAGAAATAGATTCGCACAACAAGAATTCAAGAATGTGTGATTTTTTCCTAAGGGTTATGTAGCCTCTCGAAGATAAGTACAAACATCTCCGTACCGATCCGCAAGACTCTACTAAACCTGCTCATGACCGGTGAGTCCTATGTAACCTAGGATCTGATACCAACTGTCACGGCCCCAAATCTAATTGGCAGTGATGGCGCCTATCATGGTACTGGACTAGCCAAATTTACTAAACATTTCATAAGGTTCCCAATTAATACATAAATTATCCCATGTTTCATAATAATTTCCACTTTTAAGCATTTCAAACAATAAAAAAATGATCGGAACGTCTAAACACAGCCCCAACATCTAGAGTCAACTGTCATGAGCATCTAAGAAGTGATACAGTCTAATATAAATTCTCTACTACAACAAGTCTGGGAAGTAAAGTAAAATGACAGAGTAGGAAGGAGAAAGAGTAGGTTGCGGACGCCGAGCAGCTACCTCACAATCTCCGAGCAATGCTCCAAATGGGGTGGCTCAACTATCGCTCTACCCCGGTACCTGAATCTGCACACAAGGTACAGGGAGTAACGTGAGTACGCCAACTCAGTAAGTAACCAAAGCAACTAAAAACTTGAGTGCAGTGACGAGCATTTAAAAGAGATAGTTTCATAAAAACATGTGCCAGTGAAAACAATTAAAGTAATCAAAAGACTACAATTAAAGTAAAATGAGTGAGAAACAATGATCTCACACTTTATAGCCTCTCGGGCACCATATCACTCATACGTAAGGTACCTCAGTCACTCGTGACTCCTCTATCAATACTCTATGCTCACACTCAGCACTCTCACTCAACAGGTACCATGTATCCACACAAATTGCTGCGGCGTGCAGCCCGATCCACATAACATATATTGTGGCGTGCAGTCCGATCCAAATAGTATATATATATATATATATATACACACGCTGCAGCGTGCAGCCCGATCCAAATAACATATACATATGCTGCAGCGTGCAGCCCGATCCAAATATTATATATATATATATGCTACGGTGTGCAGCCCGATCCAAATAATATATGTATATGTTGCGGCGTGCAGCCCGGTCCAAATAATAGTGGACTGTACTCACTGGGGGTGTACAGACTCCTGGAGAAGCTCCTACAGCCCAAGCGCTATATCGCTGCGGCGTGCAGCCCGATCCAATATGTCACGTCCCAAAATCGAGGGACACGACCGGCACTCAACCGGGTGACCCCAGTCAAGCGAACCTGATATTCCTTTCCTATCCCACGCGTTACCCCGTGATTTCAATATACATCATTCAGGTAAAATAGCCATTTGTAACTTAAGCATAAGTTTCCAACTTGAATTCACTTCTACCTTTTATTGTTTCTAACACATGATACCAAATACTTACAAAATACATACAACATTAACGACGTGGACCACGATTCCAAACCGTACGCTTACTACCCAAAATACATATATACTTTTCCCCACATTGTGCCTACGGAGCTTCTACAAGTACAAAATATTTATATACTACTTGCCGGCAACAAGGCCCTGGCTATACCTTACACTACACCATAAACTCAAATTAAGGTGACATGAGCCACACGTGGCCCAGGGAGGAAGTGGGGCTCACCAGAACAGCTGACGGAAAGGAGAGGAGGCACTAGTGACAGTGGGCTGAATTACCTGTTGTGGAACCACCTACATTTATATAAGAAAATGTAGCGCCCCCGGCAAACGGGACGTTAGTACTGTGGAATAGTACTAGTATGTATGAACAAACTTCCTCCCTTAGATTGCCAACCCCTCATTTGTGAACCTTACCCCAACCCACTTCCTTTTACTAGATTATGGACATTAATGAACGTGCATGCAAGGTATAAACTTATATTTTCAAGAATCAATTCATGAGAGTCCCCCTTTTGTTTAAAATCAGAAAATTAATGAAAAGGGTTTTGGGATTCTTACATGTTAGAATGAAGAAGAAGATGATTACTTGAAACTACCAGGCTTGAGTGACTTTGAAAATTCAATTGGTAATGATGAAGCTTTCTCCCTTAAGAACCCTCTCTCCCCTCTCTCTAGTTTGGTTCAGAAAATGGTTAAAATGAAGAGGAGGGGTGTTTTTAATGGGCTGGGGTCGGGTTTTAAAATTAGAAAAATAGGATCCCGACACAAGAATGCGGTCAGGAATGCGATCGCATTCCTGACACGCAGTCCGCATAATCGACCGCATAATGGACCTCAAGATAGGCCAAAATTCGAAACACACTACCCAGGTATGCGACCATTGTGCGGTCTGCAAACACGTTATGTTATCGCATACTGGACCGCATAGTTGACTTCAAATGGGGCAGTACTCTGCCTAGGCATGCAACCATTATGCGGTCCACATACACGATGTGTGATTGCATAGTGTGTCTCATAACACCTACTCTCTAGAAAATTACATTCTTTAAGTCTCGGGGTACTTTTTACTCAGTCCAGGTCTGTTTCAAAGATTCCCACAATAAAAACAATTCGGGGACTCATTCGGGAATTATTTTAAAGCGAGAAAACGTTACGGGTCTTTACATCCTCCCCTCCTTAAAAATCATTCGTCCTCGAATGAGGGTTTTGGAAATCAATTAGTTTTGAAAGCGTGACATGAAATTTCCAGATTTTCACTAACTCCAATATTTCAAAAAACTTTTGCCAGAGTTCCCTTTGTAATTATACCTATCTACCTATTAGAGAGCCCCCGAAACACATTTCCAAGCACCATTACACAGTTTTAATCACCCAATATCTTACACAAAACTTTGTTACATCAACAATTGGCAATTATTCAATCATTGTCAACTACACATAGTTCTTTCTTCTCATACCACAAATTTGCACATGATTCACATCTTTGCACATAACTTTGTCTTTTTAATGAGTCCCATACAACCCAATCACCTCAATATACTATATTCATTTCAATTAATCATTACCAACCTACACTACTATCAATCACCTGCCTAACACATACGTTCCACAAAACTTTCATTCACCTCAAGGGTTACACACTACCCAAATAGAACACCGGGTTCAGTTTTAGCACACATAGGAAAATTACAACAATAAGGTAATTAGGGGAAGATGGGGTGCTTTTGCACAAAATCGAACATAAAATATGATTTTCTTAGAGATGACAGTTCTGACGGTCACTACTAGACTTATTCAAACAAATGGGGATATTTTTCTTTCATCTCATTTCTGCCTCCCACGTGGCTTCCTCAACGCGCTGACTTCGCCACAATACTTTAACTGAAGCGATTTCTTTGTTCCTCAATCTACGGACTTGCCTATCAAGAATAGAAATCGGAACCTCCTCATATGATAATTCTTCATTAAACTCAATGGTCTCAACTGGTAAGATGACTGATGGATCTCCAACCACTTTCTTCAATATGGACACATAGAACACCGGGTGCACTAACGACAATTCAGGGGGTAATTCCAACCTATAAGCCACTTGCCCTATCCTTTGAGCAATCCGATATGGCCCGATATACCTTGGGCTCAATTTCCCTTTATTCCCAAACCGCATCACTCCCTTCATGGGAGATACTTTCAATAATACCCAATCATCAACTTGGAATTTCAATTCTCTTCGACGAACATCCGCATAGGATTTTTGACGGCTATGAGCGGTTTTCATCCTCTCCTGAATGACTCTGACTTTTTCCAATGCCTGGTGCACAAGATCTGGCCCTAACAACTCTGCTTCACCGACCTCAAACCACCCAATCAGAGATCTACACCTCCTTCCGTACAATGCCTCAAATGGGGCCATCTGAATACTAGCGTGAAAGTTGTTGTTGTAAGAAAATTCGATAAGCAGTAAATGGTCATCCCAACTACCCTTGAAGTCCAATACACAAGCCCGTAACATAGCTTCAAGCGTTTGAATAGTCCCCTCTGCCTGACCATCAGTCTACGGGTGGAAGCTGTGCTGAGATTTACCTGAGTACCCAAGCCTTGCTGAAATTTCCTCCAAAAATTAGCTGTGAACTGGGCCCCTCGGTCTGATAGAATAGAAACTGGAGTACCATGAAGGCTGACAATTTCCTTGGTATACAACTGGGCGTAATGTTCTGCAGTATCGGTGGACTTGACCGGCAAGAAGTGAGCTGATTTAGTGAGTCGATCCACTATCACCCAAATTGAGTCGAACTTGCGCTGAGTGCGAGGCAACCCTACCACTAAATCCATGTTGATCATTTCCCATTTCCACATTGGAATTTCCATAAGCTAAGTTAACCCACCAGGCCTCTGATTCTCGGCCTTCACCTGCTGACAATTCGGACTTTTAGATACAAAGTCCGCCACACCTCTTTTCATACCGCTCCACCAATAAATCTCCCGGAGATCTTGATAACATTTTCGTAGAACCTGGGTGCACGGAATACCTGGAATTGTGAGCTTCCGCCATCACCCTCCCCCGAAGATTGTCCACATCAGGAACACATAACCTTCCCTGGCACCGCAAAACACCATCATCGCTCCCGAGTGAAAATGCCAAAATCTTGCCATTCAAAACTGCCTCCTTCAACTGCGCCAATGCTGGGTCAATAAACTGCTTCTCCTTGACTTCCGCTACAAGCGATGATTCTGCCCTATTATGCACCATGACTTTCCCCTCATCTGAGGTCGAGAGACAGACCCCCTGACTAGCCAATTGACAAACCTCCCGAGCCAACGGCCTCTGATCTTCCTCCAAATGAGCCATACTACCCATAGACTTCCGACTGAGAGCGTTGGCCACTATGTTTGCTTTTCCCGGATAGTACAGAATGTTCATATCATAATCCTTAAGAAATTCTAACCATCGCCGCTTCCTTAAATTCAACTCCTTCTGCTTGAACAAATATTGGAGACTCTTGTGGTCTGAGAACACGTCCACATGGACCCCATACAAATAATGCCGCCAAATTTTTAATGCAAACACAACTGCCGCGAGTTCTAAATCATGCGTCGGATAATTCTTCTCGTGATTCTTGAGTTTCCTGGAAGCATAGGATATAACATTCCCATGTTGCATCAACACACATCCCAAACCAACCCTTGAAGCATCGCAATAAACCACAAATCCCTCCGTGCCTTCTGTCAAAGTTAATACCGGTGTTGAAGTCAATCTTGATTTCAATTCCTGAAAGCTCTTCTCACAAGCGTCGGACCATTGGAACTTAGTTTCCTTCTGCGTCATTTTAGCCAATGGGGAGGCGAGGGTAGAGAACCCTTCCACAAACCTCCGATACTACCCGGCCAGACCCAAGAAACTGTGAATTTCTATCGGGGTCGTTGGTCTAGGCCAATCCTTTACCGCTGTGATTTTCTGGGGATCAACCTTAATCCCTTCTCTGGAAACAACATGATCCAGAAATGTGACTGACTCCAACCAAAATTCACATTTTGAAAACTTGGCATATAATTGGTGCTGATGAAGAGTCTGCAGAACTACCCTGAGGTGATTAGCATGATCCTTCCGACTTCACGAGTAGACAAGGATGTCATCAATAAAAACAATCGTGAAGGAGTCAATAAACGGTTTGAAAACCCGATTCATAAGATCCATGAAAGCCGTTGGAGCATTGGTCAGTCCAAAGGACATTACCAAAAATTCAAAATGGCCATAACGAGTTCTGAAGGAGGTCTTAGGAATATCCTGCTCTCTGATCTTCAACTGGTGATACTTTGACCGTAAATCAATTTTGGAGAAGAACCTCGCACCCCGCAATTGGTCGAACAAATCATTTATCCGAGGCAATGGATACTTGTTTTTGATAGTGACTTTGTTGAGCTGTCGATAATCAATACACATCCGAAGTGACCCATCCTTCTTCCTGACGAAAAGAACCGGAGCGCCCCACGGCAACACATTCGGCCGAATGAACCCCTTCTCTAATAAGTCTTTCAACTGCTCATTTAACCCCCTCAACTCAGTTGGCGCCATTCTGTATGGTGGAATAGATATTGGCTGTGTATCTGGCAATACTTCAATCCCAAAATCGATCTCACTATCTGGCGGAATCCCTGGAAGCTCATCCAGAAATACTTCAAGAAACTCATTCACGAATGGGACGGACTCGGGGGCAGACACTTCCGAAGTGGTGTCCGCAACTCGGACCAAATGATAAACACACCCCTTTTCAATCATCTTCGAGCCTTAAGGTAGGAAATAAACCTACCCTTTGGCACCACACCATTCCCTTTCCACTCAATAACTGACTCATTAGGAAACTCTAGTCTCATAATTCTGGTTCGGCAATCGAGTTTAGCAAAGCACGAGTAAAGCCAATCCATTCCCATGATAACATCAAAATCTACCATCCCTAGTTCGATAAGATCGGTCGTGGTATCTCGACCACACACCGTGACAACATAATTCCTATAGACTCGTGTGGTTGTAATGGAATCACCAATCGGAGTCGACACAGAGAACGGCTCATGAAGTTGTTCGGGTTCTATCCCAAAACTTGAAGCAATAAATGGGGTAATATAAGACAAGGAGGACCCCGGATCAATAAGAGCATAACAATCAAGGGCTTGAACAGCCAGAATACCTATAATAACGTCTGGAGAAGCCTCCGCACTCTGGCGACCACTCAAAGCATAGAACCGGTTGGGTCCACCTCTACCACGAGCTCCACCTCTAACTGCACCATGCCCTGCTGAAGCTGGAGGGCGTACTAAAGATGCGCCGGCTGAAGAACCGAACGCCTGAGCAAAATCACTACCCATGCCCTGACCGGGCGCACTGCAGTCCCGTCGAATATGACCTCTCACCCCACACCCATAGCATATCGGGAGATCCAGGTAACAAGGCTCGGTATGGAACCTCCCACACTTAGGGCATGGAGCCCTTCTCTGCTGCTGGAACCTCCCTCCTTGACGACCGGATTGATGGCTTCTCCTACTGTCTGATCCTGATCCCCAGCGACTGCTCTGCTGATAATGGTGCACTGGTGGCGATGCGCTGGATGAGGTCTGAGCATAATACTGGGATGGCCTTGATGGTCCTCTCCCCTGAACTGGTCTCCCTCCTCAAACTGAACTCCCCAAGTGGCTCGCTGACCGGGCCCTGCTGATACTCTCCCTCTCCGACCTTATCTTCAATTTTCTAGCCTCCATAACCTGGGAGAATCCCACTATCTTACCATAATTCATGTCTGAGTGCAAGGCAGCTATAGCAGCTTCATTCACAACCAAAGGACTGAGGCCCTGAACAAACCGTCGAACTCTGGCACCCATAGTCAATACCAACTACAGAGCTTACTTGGACAACCTCACAAACTCCATGTGGTACTCCCACACACTCATATTACCCTGCTTGAGAACCTCAAACTCCGTAGTACGGGTGGCCATAGCCTGGCAGTCAAGAAGTGATCCATGAAAGCATCAACGAACTCATTCCATCTCGCCGGAGGACTTTCCTCCCCACGGGAATTCTCCCACATCTCAAACCATGAATACTCTGCTCCCCTCACCCTGTAAGATGCTAACTCAACCCCCTCTGTCTTTGTAGCCTTCATAACCCGAAGCGTCTTGCACATCTCATCTAGAAAATCCTGCGGATCGGCCTCTGGATCAATACCTGAGAACTCTGGAGGGGCCAACCGCAGAAACTGGTTGACTCTGGAACCGGTGGAATCTCCCTGTCCGCTAGAGGATGCAGGGGCAGCATGATATCCTTGGGCCTGAGCGGCCACTAACTGGGTCAACATATGAATAGCTCCCCTGAGGTCCCCATCAGAAGTACCGGGACCTGAAGCTGGAACCGAAGAAGGATCAGGATTACCCGCGGGAGGGGTAGCAGCACCCTCTGCCGCAGCAGGAATAGGAACACTCCGGTCTGGAACAGAAAGGCTAGGTGAATTCAAAGTCGGGGGCTCGCTCTCACCCGCACCATCAGGTACAGATTTCACAGCCACACTTGGGGTAGTATCGGCCTCTAAGTCGAGCCGAGCCGAGCCGAGCTCTCTTCTTTGTTGCCATTACTGAAAATTTTGGAATAGAGCACGAGTTAGACGAGAATGATTTCACTTTCCACTTCACTGCACGATATAGAATAATAATGAAAAGGGTGTTTCCTAAATGTCCATGTAGCCCCCTAATGATAGATGTGGTCGACAACACACCGATAAGAAGGGCTCTACTAGACACGGCTCCGAGACATCCTAGGATACTTTTAAAACCTTAGGCTTTGATACCAAGTTTGTCACGACCCAAAATCAAGGGACGCGACCAGCACTCAACCGGGTGACCCCAGTCAAGCGAACCTGATTTGCCTTTCCTATCCCACGTGTTACCCCGTGATTTCAATATACATCATTCAAGAAAAATAGCCATTTGTAACTTAAGCATAAGTTTCCAACTTGAATTCACTTCTGCCTTTATCGTTTCTAACATGTGATACCAAATACTTACAAAATACATACAACATTAACAACGTGGACCACGATTCCAAACCGTACACTTACTACCCAAAATACATATATATTTTTCCCCACATTGTGTCTACGGAGCCTTTACAAGTACAAAAGATTTATATACTACTTGCTGGCAACAAGGCCCCGACTATACCTTACACTACACCATAAACTCAAATTAAGGTGACATGAGCCACACGTGGCCTCGGGAGGAAGTGGGGCTCACCAGAACAGCTGACGGAAAGGAAAGGAGACACTACTGACAGTGGGCTGAATTACCTACTGTAGAACCACCTACATTTATATAAGAAAATATAGCGCCCCCGGCAAAAAGAACGTTAGTACTGTGGAATAGTACTAGTATGTATGAACAAACTTCATCCCGACTACAATCAAACAATACAAAAGTAAGAAAAAATAATAGAACCAATCAATCAATGCAAGCGGAAAGGAACAACCAAATCATCAATTTTCACAATCTCTCCTTTTCCCCTTTTTAACATTTCCATATTCAAGAGTTTCCCCGATTTTTCNACCATACATACCTGGGGTCGAAATTCCTTTTTAAGCTTTACTCACGAATCACCGGACCGACTAGTACCGTCAATCTAGTTCACAATTAAACATGTTCAACTCAGAATCGAGAGCCATGCATACAATTTTAACCCTTTTTAAGCATTTATCAACTGCTATATGAATTCCCCCCTTAGATTGCCAACCCCTCATTTGTGAACCTTACCCCAACCCGCTTCCTCTTACTAGATTATGGACATTAATGAACATGCATGCAAGGTATAAACTTATATTTTCAAGAATCAATTCATGAGAGTCCCCCTTTTGTTTAAAATCAGAAAATTAATGAAAAGGGTTT
>ML426202.1:22952-43285 GCA_005239525.1 Nicotiana knightiana
TGATACCAAATACTTACAAAATACATACAACATTAACAACGTGGACCACGATTCCAAACCGTACACTTACTACCCAAAATACATATATATTTTTCCCCACATTGTGTCTACGGAGCCTTTACAAGTACAAAAGATTTATATACTACTTGCTGGCAACAAGGCCCCGACTATACCTTACACTACACCATAAACTCAAATTAAGGTGACATGAGCCACACGTGGCCTCGGGAGGAAGTGGGGCTCACCAGAACAGCTGACGGAAAGGAAAGGAGACACTACTGACAGTGGGCTGAATTACCTACTGTAGAACCACCTACATTTATATAAGAAAATATAGCGCCCCCGGCAAAAAGAACGTTAGTACTGTGGAATAGTACTAGTATGTATGAACAAACTTCATCCCGACTACAATCAAACAATACAAAAGTAAGAAAAAATAATAGAACCAATCAATCAATGCAAGCGGAAAGGAACAACCAAATCATCAATTTTCACAATCTCTCCTTTTCCCCTTTTTAACATTTCCATATTCAAGAGTTTCCCCGATTTTTCATTTTGATGGTGATAACGATCACATTCCGTCCCAATTACCTCGGCCACCCTTATTACCTCGGCCACCGTTGTTACCTCGTCCACCCTTATTACCTCGGCCACCCTTATTGCCTCACACCTTATCAAGCTTATTGCTTTGTGTTGCGGCGTGCAACCCGATCCCACCTGACAATCATATTTCATAACAGCAAGCACAAACAATTACATCACAAGAATCATCACTTCAAGGAATACAAGTTCATATCAACAATTTATGTATTTGGGCCCAAGGCATCATAACTCTCATCAAGTAGTAATTTCATGAACACGGTGTTGCCACAATCGCTCAATTCAGTTACATTGTTTCACAATACTCTTTTTCATTACTTTCCACGTATGGCTTTCAACTATTTTACACATTCCCACATTTGAGCACATTATCAATCTTTCGTTCATTACACATCAAACACCTTTCACAACCTCATACAGCACAGTAGCATGACAATCAACCAGGAAAATCAGAGAATAGAATCTCACGCCTCAATCAATCAATTCACATATTTCCAAACAAGGTACACATACCAAATACTCGGACCCAACAAGAGGATTCTACGAAGGTTAAAGTTAACCATACATACCTGGGGTCGAAATTCCTTTTTAAGCTTTACTCACGAATCACCGGACCGACTAGTACCGTCAATCTAGTTCACAATTAAACATGTTCAACTCAGAATCGAGAGCCATGCATACAATTTTAACCCTTTTTAAGCATTTATCAACTGCTATATGAATTCCCCCCTTAGATTGCCAACCCCTCATTTGTGAACCTTACCCCAACCCGCTTCCTCTTACTAGATTATGGACATTAATGAACATGCATGCAAGGTATAAACTTATATTTTCAAGAATCAATTCATGAGAGTCCCCCTTTTGTTTAAAATCAGAAAATTAATGAAAAGGGTTTGGGGATTCTTACATGTTAGAATGAAGAAGAAGATGATTACTCGAAATTGCCAGGCCTGAGTGACTTTGAAAATTCAATTGGTAATGATGAAGCTTTCTCCCTTAAGAACCCTCTCTCCCCACTCTCTAGTTATGTTCAGAAAATGGTTAAAAATGAAGGGGAGGGGTGTTTTTAATAGACTGGGTTCGGGTTTCAAAATTAGGAAAATAGGAGCCCGACACAAGAATGCGGTCAGGAATGCGATCGCATTCCTGAGATGCGGTCCGCATAATCGACCGGATAATGGCCCTCAAGACGGGCCAAAATTCGAAACACACTACCCAGGTATGCGACCATTGTGCGGTCCGCATACACGTTATGCGATCGCATACTGGACCGCATAGTTGACTTCAAATGGGGAAGTACTCTGCCTAGGTATGCGACCATTATGCGGTCTGCATACACGATGTGTGATCTCACAGTGTGTCGCATAACACCTACTTTCTGGAAAATTACATTCTTTAAGTCTCGGGGTAATTTTTACTCAGTTCAGGTCTGTTTCAAAGATTCCCACAATAAAAACAACTCGGGGACTCATTCGGGAATTATTTTAAAGCGAGAAAATGTTACGGGTATTTTACACAATATATATATACATATATGATGCGGTTGTCAGCCCAATTCATATAATATCTATATATGTTGCGGCGTGCAGCACGATCCATAACTATCCTCACAAACTCGGCTCTCGGCCTCACTCAGTCAACCTCTCAAGCCACTCGGGGAACTCATCTCAACATCACGTGACTCAGCCCCAAATACCTCACAGTATTCTAAAACATTTGGATAACAGTGAAATAGCAACAAGTAATAAGCATGACTGAGTTCACAAATTTTCTATCAAAATAGTGTGAGAATAGTGTAAAAATACCCCTCAGGGTCTAAATCAGGTCGGCACAAGGCCCCGAACATGGCATATAGCCCTCAATATAGTGAAAAGCTCAGAAATACAGGATATCATATGATTTAAAATCAAACACGCGGCTTAATAGTCGCTACGAGACAGACCAAGTCACAATCTCAATCGGTGCACGCCCACACGCTCGTCACCTAATATGTGTGTCACCTCGTTTATCAAAACAACGTGAAATATCGGGGTTTCATACCCTCAGGTCTAGAGTTACAATCATTACTTACCTCAAACCGACCCAAAAACTACTCCGCGGTGCTCTTGCCTCTCGAATCGGCTCCCAATGCTCCGAGTCTATCAAAATCAGATTAATAACATCAAAATATGCTAGGAAGACGAAACTCATTCAAAAAAAATATCAAACTTAACCAAAATCCCCGAAATTGGTCAAACCCGATCCTCTGGGCCCACGTATCTAAATTCGATAAAAATCACAAAACTAGAATCCTCATTCACTCACGAGTCTACCCATATCAAATTCATCAAAATCCGACTGCAATTGCCCACTCAAATCATCAAAAGAATTTCTCAAACTTTCCTCCCATTCTTCCCCAATTTCTACTCAAATTCTTCCAATTAAATGATAAAAAAACGAGACTAAATCATGGAATTAAACCAAATGTGATTGAAGGACACTTACCTCAAGAACCCCACTGAAAATCCCTTCAATTTCTTCCTTCTCCCGAGCTCTCTAATGGGTTTTATGGTTTCTGGACTTAAACCCTCATTTATCAACTTAAAGTTTCTGCCCAAGAAATTACTCACTGCGATCGCGAAGAATAGTTTCCTGGGCAAAAACTTTAAGTTGATAAACGAGGGTCATGCGATCGCGAAGAACAAATATGTTGCCCCACTAATTTACCCTAGGCAATCGCATACATCAACACGCGATCGCGATTTAGCGAGACTCGAACCCACGTGACCGCATACTCCCTTCTACGATCGCATAGCACAACTTGCCTAGCCCCCTCCGCTAAGCTTACTCGATCACAGGAACCCCTACGCGATCGCATAGGAGAAAACCAGAGCCAAAACACCAGAAAATAATCTGCCAGCATTCAAGACCAAAAATTGATCTGTTAACCACCCGAAACTCACCCGAGGCCCTCGGGACCTCAACCAAACATGCCAACACATCCCATAACCTTATTCAAACTTAGTCGAGCCTTCGAAACACCGAAAAAAATGCAAAAATATCAAATTCACCTCGGATTCAAGCCTATGAACTTTGAAACTTCTAAATTTCACCAAAGATGCCGAAACCATCCAAAACACTTTCCGATTGACCTGAAAATTTGCACACATATCCAAAATGACACTACAAACCTGCTCCAACTTCCGGATTTCCATTCTGATAGCTAATTTTTCACTGCCGACCTGGAATTGCCAAAAACTCAATTTTGCCAATTCAAGCCTAATTCTACATCGGACATCAAAACCACATTCCGAACACACTTCTAAGTCCCAAATCTCATAACGAAGCTATCTGAGCTATGAAATCCACATTCCGAGGTCGTTTACCTATAAGTCAACTCCCGATTGACTTTTCCAACTATTAAGCTCATTTAAGAGACTAAGCGTCTCATTTATCTCCAAAAATCGCTCCGAACACCGAGCCAACCAATCTAACACAATGTGATGAAGTTGAACCGCATATAATGAAGCAGAAACGGGGTAAATGGGGCTCTTACTCTCGGAACGACCGGTCGGGTCGTTACATCGTCCCCCACTTAAACATACGTTCGTCCTCGAACGTGCCAAGAGTTGTTCTCCAACACCATCAAACTGCCGCATAACCTCACCATGCACATACCCGGATCTCAAACTACGGTCGTTACAACAACAATGGGTCACCAAAGAAGGATGAGAGTATATGTTGGTTATGAATCTCCTTCTATTATAAAATATTTAAAGCTTATGACGGGAGATTTTGTTTATAGCCAAATTTGTTAATTGCCATTTTGATGAATCAGTTTTGCCAACAACAGGGGAGAAAATAAATTGTTGGAAAAAGAGATAGATTGGAACGTATTATCTCTATCCCATTTGGATCCTCGTACAAATCAATGTGAACAAGAAGTTCAAAAGATCATTTATATGCAAAATGTTGCAATTCAACTGTGAGATGCATTTACTAACCTTCCACAGGTAAATAAATCGCATATTCCAGTTGTAAATGCTCCAATTCGAGTTGATGTCCATGTTGGATAGTATGATAATACAAATGAGTATAGGTCACGCCTTAAACATGGTAGACCAATCGGTTCCAAGAATAACGTGGAGGCAATTGCTCAAGAAAACATAAAGACATAACAATTAATAAGAGCTCACGGGAGGTTCAATACTTGAAAATGATGAAAATGAAGAGATCTTAATAAGTTATTTCCCTACAGGAAAAAAGTGCAATCGAAATAATGTTGTTATTGACAATAGTTTTGCATATAAAGCTGCAGTTGAAATGATACAACAAGATGAGGATCTTGAGCCAAAATCTATCGAAGAATGTAGACAGAGAAATGATTGACCAAACTGGAAAAATGCAATTCAAACAGAATTGGTTTCACTCGAAAAATGTAAAGTTTTCGGACCAGTAGTTCGAACGCCTGAAGGTATCAAGTCAGTGGGATACAAATGGATTTTTGTGCGAAAACGAAATGAAAAAGGTGAAGTCGTAATATATAAAGCACGACTTGTGGCACAGGAGTGTTCGCAAAGGCCTGGCATTGATTATATGGAGACATTATTCTCCTTTGGTAAATGCGATTACCTTCAGCTATCTAATAAATTTGGCAATCCATGAAAAGTTTGATATGCGGTTAATAGATGTTGTCACAACCTACTTATATGGCTCATTGGACAATAATTTTTTTATAAAAATCCCTGAAAGATTTAAAGTTCTTGAAACACATAAAAGTTCAAGGGAAACTTGTTTAATAAAGCTCCGAAAATCTTTATACGGATTGAAGCAATCAGGGAGGATGTGCTACAATCGCCTTATCGAGTATTTGCTAAAGGAATGGTACAAAAATGACCCTATTTGCCTTGCATCTTTATTAAGATGTCTGGATCTGAATTTGTCATCCCAGCTGTGTATGTTGATGACTTGAATATCATTGGCACTTCTAAAGAGCTTCCAAAGGTTGTAGAGTGTTTGAAGAAAAAATTTGAAATGAAAGAACTTCGTAAGACAAAATTTTGTCTTGACCTACAAATTAATCATGTAACAAATGGAATTTTTGTCCATCAATCAACATACACTGAAAAGGTTTAAAGTGATTTTACATGGATAATGCACATCCATTGAGTACCCCAATGGTTGTGAGATCGCTTGACAATCCATTTCGACCTCAAGAAACTGATGAAGAGTTTGTTGATGATGAAACTCCATATCTTAGTGCAATTGGGGCACTGATGTATCTTTTTAATAATACCCGACCAGATATTACTTTTGCAATAAACTTATTAGCAAGATTCAGCTCCTCCTCAACAAGAAGACATTAGAAAAGTGTTAAGCATATATTTAAATATCTTCAGGGAACTACAAATATGATATTGCTTTATTCTAATAAATTCAAGTCAGAAATGATTGGCTATGCCGATGCAATTTATTTGTCTGATCCACATAAAACTCGATCTCAAACAGACTATTTGCTTACATATGGAGGTACATCTATATCATGGCACTCAATGAAACAACAAATAGTTGTCACATCTTCAAATCATGTAGAGATAATAGTTATTCATGAAGCTAGTCGGGAATGTGTTTGGTTAAGATCAATGACTCAGCATACTCAGGAAATATATGGTTTTCTTATGAAAAAAGATATTCCAACTACACTATATGAAGACAATGCTACTTGCATTGCTCAACTGAAAGGAAGATATATCAAAGGAGATAGAACAAAACACATTTCACCAAAATTCTTTTTCACGCATGATCTTCAAGAAAATGGTAAAATTAATGTTCAACGGATTCTTCATGTGAAAATTTGGCTGATATGTTCACTAAGGCGTTACCCGCTTCAACATTTGAGAAGTTGAGACAGAAGATTGGAATGCGCTGTCTTCAAAAAATAAAGTGATATTTTCATGAGAGGGAGTAAGATACGTGTTGTACTCTTTTTCCCTTAGCCTAAGTTTTATACCACTGGGTGTTCCTGGTAAGGTCTTTAACGATGCAGCAAATAAGACATATTATATGTATGTACGCTCTTTTTCATTCACTAAGATTTTTTCCCACAAGGTTTACTTTTAATAAGATTTTAACGAGGCATATTATCTTTTTTGGACAACCAAGGGGAAGTGTCACCCCAACTACCCATCATTATTATGATTGTAATTCTAACACTTCCATAACCCATCTAATAATAATATAGATAGAGGCATGAAATGTGACATGGAACACACTTGACACTTGATAAAATAAGAAAGTTATATGTTCTTCTCTTATTCTATTACTTATCTTGTTTTATATTGTTACTTTGTGTTACATTCCTTTATATAAGCTACTATGATCAATAAATTATCAATAAAAAAGTTTAATTTTTGACCTTACAGTTTTTCGTCAAGCTTAGAGTTTAACAATTGACCTTTAGCCTAACTATAACAAAACATTCACAAGCCTATAATTCCCTAATGTCAAATAATTTTATCACAATGATTAGTAATTCGACTAAATCTTATAAGGGTGGCCTGGAATACAACTAAGTCAGAAAAAAAGGGTTGGCTTCACTATTTAACGTTTCTAATATGGTAAAATACATAAACGATTCATTCACTTCCAACAACCAGATAGATACGTCCCACATCAAGAGGTCAACAATATATATTTCGCCTCTTATATTTAAGAATGAATGATAACAAAGTTCTTACGAGAGTAAAAGTTTTTAGTTGTTTTCATAATTACAATTATATTTGTGATATTATTTAAAGGCAGCAGTTCATGCAAAAGAATGTGTTACAATCTCTATTGTTATTATATAATTTTGCAAATAATAGTTATCTAATAAGAATGGTTATTTTTGCAAAAACATAACATTCGGTTCAAACAGCAAAGAAGTGTTCTGTCTTGCCATACAGTGACACCATTTCTAGTAGAAATTGGTTACACAGATTCACTCTAAATAAAATAGATGCATGATTACCTTCAAGGGTTATTAAAGATTGTAGTAATTCGTTTAACACCGGCATCACTATTTCCTAACATGTTCAAGAAATTGAATTTTCACTAACAGCTTGTTTGGATAATTGTGACTTATTGCATAGTATCATATTATTACTTTAAATATGATATTTATTTTAATTGTTATTTAAATTTTATTATATCATATACTTAAATTCATCGTCACATATTTATTTAACAACCAATTTGATATGATTGCATCTTTATTTCTTTCATCTCACCATTCTTTCATCTATAATATTATAAATTTATTCTTCATATGGTTGGTTTGTCATTAAACAACACAATCTATCCAAAACATTATATTCATCATACAATACAATACGTTATAAAACGATAGCCTAACAACTCCAAACAAGCTATAAAAGTTTAAGGTTCTTATAAAGTTAAATAAATGAAAGATCAAGTTATCTAATATATTAATACATGTAGTGCTGATATTTAACTCCAATCTCAGTGAAATATTCAAGATAGGAGGTGATGGACTGCACCCACTTTATGAGTTTTCATTTACACTCACTACCATCAATAGGCAAGGTGCTATACAGTTCGATAAACTCAAATTCAAGAACCTAGATAGTAGCAAGACTGCTGGCAAATTACAACAAAATTTAATAAAATTAAAACTAATTTTGAATAGCAATCCAACGCGTAGTGCTATATAGTGAATTGCACTGGCAAATTTAAAAAAAAAAACTAATACAATTAAAAGTAATTTTGAATAGCAGGTAAATATGTAGTGCTGTGATTTAACCCCAATCTCGTTGAATATTCAAGAGAAGAAGCTGATAAACAGCACTTACTTTATGAGTTTTTTCAGACACTAACCCCACTATATGTTCAAGAGCAAGAGTATAGTTAAACTCAATCACTTTATTAAATAAGTATAAATAATTTTAGACACATAACTAATAAAAGAACAAACAAAAGAAAAATAATTAAATTAAAGCCTCAGTGAAATTCATATTAATCATGTGCAATGTAGCAAAATCAAGGAGGTTCCCCCTGCAAAGCAGGGACCTTGGCTTCACTACATCTCATAGTTGGATTGAAACATCATCGGCTGCAAAATTAAAGAACAAATTGGTTCGTTTATGCGAACAAGAGATAATGGTATATAAAAATAAATAATTACATAATCTCAGAGAAATTTAATAATTTCATAATAATTGTAGTAGCCTCAAGGGGTTCTCCCTGAAACAGGGTCTTGAGGCTAACTACAATTTCAAATACTATCCAGCAATTTCAGATCTCCTCATCGATTTAAATAATAAAAAATATTTTTTACATAAACTTAAAAAGGCTCAGGGATATAAACAGCTCTATCAATCACAGAATATCAGAAGCAGAACTGGCATTAAAGCTGTATTTTATATCATCACTGCCAAAACACACATAGAACAAGGATCTAAGCTATAAGATAATGAATTTATAAAAATTATGTTAAATCAATAAACAATAAATAATTTGTAAAAAAAAAAATTAAGAAATAATTTGGCTCATATAAAGAAATTCAACCAATTTTTTGTTATGCTTCATAGATTGCTCTCAGAAGCGCGGATAAATCCGTTTTAATCATCGCCAAAATTAAGGCATGAAATACATATATACTAATTAAAATAAAACTTTAACCCAAAAAAAAAAAAAAAGCTAAATGTAAGCAGAGGCATATAATAATTCAAGACAAAAAAAGTATAGATCGAAAACTTTAGGAAGGGATGTAGCCGTTGATTTGACACAGATTAGCCATGATAAAAAGGTACAAAGGAGCTAAACTGCAACACTTAGCGGCGGGTAAGTTTAGCACGAGCTTTGGGGCTTCTAACTTCACTATTTTAATAAACTCAGATAAGCCCGGGAGGCTACGTGCAATTCTATCTTCTGCTTAAATAGAATGAGAAATATAATAAGAAAAATTCATGAGAAAAAAAGGAGAATTATTCGAACTCCATTGAAACAGAGATGAGCTATGTTAATAAGCATATATTGAGAAAGCTGAGTGTTTTGGCTTTTATAGCAGAACCGGTGCCTCTAAAATAAACCCTAATTGATGTCCCGTTCTGGATCTATATCGGCGAGGTGAAGGCCCAGTATGCGTTGCGGATCATATTTTTTAGGGGATTTGTACAATAGCCACTAATAGAAGTGTCTTTTTTTAAAGCTAGTGTTTTAAATGTATTTATTCTTTAGCCATTAGTATAATAAATTTTTACCTGACTGGAAAAAAATATCCTTATGCTATAACTTCTCAAGGAGGAGGTTAAACGTGATAGAAGTTCCTTGCGCAAGTTTGAAAATACCCTTGCGCATGTTTGAAGGTCCTTAACTTCAAGTTTCAAGTTCAAAAGTTAAGGACAAGCAGTCCTTAACTTCAAGTTTCAAGTTCAAAAGTTAAGGACAAGCAGTCATTAACTTCAAGTTCAAAATTTAAGAACAAGCAGTCATTAACTTCATGTTTCAAGTTAAAAAGTTAAGGACAAGCAGCCCTTAACTTTAAGTTTCAAGCTAAAAAGTTAAGGACAATAGGTCCTTAACTTATAGTTTTCAGTCCTTAACTTAAAAGTTCAAGTTAAAAAGTTAAGGACAATAGGTCCTTAACTTATAGCTGAAGTTTTTGTCTTTGGGGAACTTCAGCACATGGGGCTGAAGTTCCCCCAGTTACACTGGGAAACTTCAGCTCTAGAGCTGAAGTTTTGTCTTTGTAACTGGGGAACTTCAGCATACGGGGCTGAAGTTCCCCAGTTATAAAGACAAAAACTTCAGCATACGGGCTAAAGTTCCCCAGTTTACAAAAACAAAACTTCAGCTCTAGAGTTGAAGTTCTCTAGAGCTGAAGTTTTGTCTTTGTAACTGGGGAACTTCAGCCCCGTATGCTGAAGTTGTTGTCTTTATAACTTGGAGACTTGAAGTTCGTAAATGGGGAACTTCAGCTCTAGAGCTGAAGTTTTTGTCTTTGTAACTGGGGAACTTCAGCATACGGGGCTGAAGTTCCCAAGTTATAAAGATAAAAACTTAAGCATACGGGGCCCCAGCTCTAGAGCTGAAGTTTTGTCTTTGTAACTAGGGAACTTCAGCATACGGGGCTGAAGTTCCCCAGTTATAAAGACAAAAAAAGGGGTATAGGTTAAATGGGGGCGACCAAATAGGGTGCCCCGCGCAATAACACTGTCTATTCATATTAATTGTGATTGAGATGGTCTGCCAATGTTTGTCATTTGACCGCCTTCTGAGTTACATAGATGATGTCGAATTCACTCAGCAATATTTTCCACTTGGCCAACTTCCCGGTAGGCATTGGCTTCTGAAAGATGTACTTCAGGGGATCCATCCTCGATATGAGGTATGTAGTATAGGCACAGAAGTAATGCCTCAATTTCTGAGCTATCCAGGTTAGAGCGCAGCAGGTGCATTCCAGTAGAGAGTATCGTGCTTCATAATGTGTGAACTTCTTACTCAAGTAGTATATGGCTTGCTCCATTCTTCCCGTCTCGTCATATTGTCCTAAAACACAACCAAAAACTCCATCTAACACTGCAAGATAGAGTAGTAGTGGCCTACCAGGTTCTGGCGGGACTAAGACTGGTGGTGCGGACATGTATTCCTTGATTTTGTCAAAAGCCTTTTAACAGTCCTCGGTCTAACTGGTTGCGGCATCCTTCTTCAACATTTTGAAAATCGGTTCACGTATCACTGTGGACTGTGCTATGAAACGGCTGATGTAATTGAGGCATCCTAGGAAACTCATCACATCATTCTTGTTCTTTGGTTGTGGTAGTTCCTGGATAGCTTTAACCTTTGGCGGGTCCAACTCTATTCCTCGGCGGCTGACAATGAATCCCAATTATTTTCCGGTAGGAACCCCGAAGGCACATTTTGCGGGATTTAGCTTTAGATTGTACTTTCGCCGCCGGTCAAAGAACTTCCTCAAATCTGCTATGTGATCTGTGGCCTTCTTTGATTTGATGATGATGTCGTTAACATACACCTCTATTTCCTTATGTATCATATCATGGAAGATATTTGTCATGGACCTCATGTAGGTGGCCCCAGCATTCTTCAGACCGAATGGCATCATTTTATAACAATACACCCCCCCATGATGTAATGAAAGTTCTTTTTCTCTGCGTCTTCTTCATCCATCCAAATCTGATGATAACCCACGAATCAATCTACAAAGGATTGGAGTTCATGCTTGGTGCAATTGTCAATAAGAATGTGTATATTTGTTAGTGGGAAATCATCCTTGGGACTTGCTCTGTTTAGATCCCGATAGTCGACACACACCCTGACTCTTCCATCTTTTTTTGGAACCGGTGCAATGTTGGCTAACCAGGTTGGGTACTCAACTACCCTGAGGACTTTGGCTTTGATCTGCTTGGTGACTTCCTCCTTGATTTTCAGGCTCATGTCTGGTTAGAACTTTCTGAGCTTCTGCTCACTGGCGGACACATTGGATTTGTAGGTAACTTCTGAGCTACTATGGATGATCTCAATCCTGTATAACCATGCAAATATATCCTCATACTCTTTCAGGAAAAGAATGTATTCTTCCTTCTCTGACGATGACAAGTGGATGCTTATGCGAGTTTCTTGGATGGTTTCAGAATCTCCCAAATTGACTATCTCAGTTTCGTCCAGGTTGGACTTAGACTTGTTCTCGAAATTCTCAACTTCTCTGACAATTTCCTCAGGTATCACATCTTCTTCTTCTATTTCTTCTGAGTCACTGTCCTTGTGTTACGTTATCTCATTACATGTCACATTCGTTGGTTCATCAAGATAAGAAATAATAATATTGTAGAGAGAAAGATATGAAAGAAAAATAGTAATAATAAAACATCAAGCCATTGATAAATATTAAAATGTCAAGCAAAGCGATTTTCCACAGTGTTTTTCGAAATGAAATACTAAAAATATTGTTTAAAACAAAATGATCAAGAAGAATTTCAAAAATAAATGATGCTAGCAGCCATGCTATCCCGGGACTCGTCGGGACCTTGATGGTGTAGCGGTCCAGTTTCTAAGAAATGTTCCCTTCTCCACTATTTGGATGATAAGGCATTCTTCCTCCTCCTCCTCAACTATCACACTGCAATCCATATCTTCATCTTCTAAGAACAAATTCCTCAGCGCGGCCAAAGCTTCTTCTTCTTCTTTAGATCCCAATATTGTATCGGCCTGATGAAAGGATTGGCTCAAATATGGCATTGGTTGCTCAAGTGGGTAATATGGACCATGCCATGGCGACGACCAATCATTATATTCCTGTCAGGTATACGGATATCCAAGCCCAAAGGTTGTACCATGACGTTTCAGCTGTATTGGCTTGGCGACACCTTGAAGATTCTTACCAAGCCCCTTAGTAGGTTCATACCCTCTCCATGCCAATATGCTTTCTATTTTACTACTCTACCACTTATCCTTCTAGATTGTGTTAACACGTTCGATGCGATGGTAAGTTTCTCCACCTAACTTCCTTCTGTTCTCCACTACCGGAAGAGTCTGATTAGTGTAAATGAGATTGCTTCCATCTCCATGGATAATCATTTCCTGATGGTTCTATTCAAATTTCATAGCTTGGTGCAAAGTGGATGCAACAGCCCCAGCGACATGTATCCAAGTTCGTCCCAACAGCAAATTGTAGGAGGTGGATATGTCTAGCACCTGGAATTCGACATTGAACCAAGTGGGACCCATCTGTAAGAATAAGTTGGTTTCCCCAATCGTGGCTTTTTGAGACCTATCGAACACCTTCACATTCATAGATCCTGCTCGTATTTCATGCAGACCCTTGCCCATCCTTTTCAGAGTTGTCAGTGGACAGATGTTGAGGCTGGACCCTCCGTCTATCAAAACTCTGGCGATGAACTTATCCTCACATTGCACTATGATGTGCACTGCCCTGTTATGGCTCAATCATTCAGGTGGCAACTCGTCTTCGTGAAAGGTGATCTTATGTCTCTCCAACACTTGCCCCACCATGTTGGCCATTTCTCCGCTGGTAATATTGTTGGGTACATATGCTTTGTTCAACACCTTCATCAAAGCATTCTTATGTGCCTCGAAATTTGGTAGGACAGGATGGATATCTGGGCGGGAGTTTGATTCAGATGATTAATAACAGAGTACTCTCTCGCATGTACTTTCCTTCAGAGATCATCTAGACCAGTTTTAATGATGGGTTGTTTGGTGGCAGCTTTCTTAATTGTCCCTCCCAAATGTTCAGGTGTGTATATCCTTCCAGTTCTGGTCATTCATTGTGCAGCATCAGACTCTTCCATCTTTGCTTTCCCTTATCTCCTGGCTTCGGCAACATAATCCCAAGGTACAGTATTGGAATTAAAGGGTGGTGTGGATGCCACCGTCACAGTGAAAGGTGTGGTTACTTCTACCTCAAATGGAATAAGTGTAGTTGCAGGTGGTGTCACTTCTACTTCAAAGGGAGTCGATGTGCCTACCTCAAATTCAACTGGCGGTTGTACCTATACCACAATGGGAGTGAGTGTGACTGTAGGTTTCTTAGGGTTGTCACCTTCCCGAATAAGCCTGATTGACCCCTCAGGGTCCCATTCTTCATCAGTTTCTATTACATTGACTCCTTCACCCCTATGATCTGGGAGGGGATTTTTTAGGACATTTTGTGCGGCTTCCTTTTCCTGTATGACCTTGTTATCAATCAGCGTATGGATCTTGTCTTTCAGGGTGCGGCATTCATCAATAGTATGTCCTTTCATGCCGGAATGTACGCACATGTCTTGTTTGTGTTGGCCCATTGGGTGGAGTTTTCCATAGCCACAGGGGGAATAAGGGTGACATATCCGGCAACCTTTACCCTTTCATATAACTGGTCGACGGGTTCAACAATAGGGGGTGTATTGTCTGGGTGGTTTGCGATCGAAATTGGGTTTGGGTTTTTGATAATCCGGACGAGTTGGAGGTGAATGATAATAGGCTGGTTGAGTGTTATAAGCGTGGTAGGTGATGGCGGATTGAGGATAACTAGGAGGTGAAGGTTGATATGTGGGTGGAGGTGTCTAGTATGTGAGTGGAGATTTTGGGCCCTGGGCTACTATCACTGCCCATATTTCTTTCTTCTTTGATACGCCTCATGATTGTAATTCTTTGTTTGTGGCCTGCAGCCCTTCAAAATTTGTTACCATTCCACTCTTAATACCTTCTTCAATCCTTTATCCGAGCTTGATGATATCGGAGAACTTGTGATTCTCAATGACCATTAACCTCTCATAATATTGTGGATCCTGAGCTCTGACAAAGAATTTATTCATCTTCTCTTCTTCTAATAACGGCCTGATCTTTGCTGTTTCTGACCTCCATCGAGTAGCATACTTACGGAAAGTCTATGTTGGCTTATTCTTGAGGTTCTGTATGTAGAAGACATCCGGTGCATTTTTTGTATTGAACCTGAATCTATCCAAGAAGTATGATGACATACTTACCTAATTATCCCATTTCTTGGGATTCTGACTTATGTACCAAGATAAGGCGTCTCCAGTGAGGCTTCTCATGAACAGCTTCATTCGAATCCTTTCGTCCTTCAACCCCTACGAGCTTGTCACAGTATGTTCTCAAATGTACCTTTGGGTCACCCGTTCCATCAAATATTTCGAACTTAGGAGGTTTGTATCCCTCCGACAGTTCCACGTTTGACTGAATGCACATGTCCTCATAATTCAATCCTTCGATCCCTTTGCCTCCTTCAACACCCTGGACTCGGCTTGTGAGCTTCTTGATCTCCTATGCCATGTTCTTAATGAGCAGGTCCTTTTCGACATATTTTAGTGTATATGAGATTGTTTGAGTGGAATGTGGTAGGGTTTCCACATATATGGGATTGTTTTGATGAATGCCGGGGGTTTGAGTGTAGTGGTGATCATTGGTTGAATTTTGAGGATCGGGGATAGGCTGTGGGGTATTCTGAGGAGTGTGATAAGTGATTTGCGGATATTGAGTCCGGAGATGCTGGTGTTGAGGGGGTGTCGGTATGGGTAAATAATTAAGATTTTGAGTAGGTGTTGCATATTGGTGGGGTGCGAGAGGATTTTGTGGGTGCTGGTTTGGTGTTTTTTGAGGAGGTACTGGGTTTTGGGTGTTTGGTTGGTTGATGTCTGGGAAGTTTAGTGTAAGGGAGAGGTCTGCCAAGTTGTGGACCTGCTCAAGCTCCCCTTGCAATTCAAGTATTTTATGTTCCAGCCGTAAGACCAAATCATTTGGTGTCGGAGTACTCCGACCATCAGAATTTTCCACATTCTCAGCATGTGTAGCGTTGTCTTTCCCGACGCCACTCATATCGTCCATCTTAGTTTTTCCCTTGCTTTTCGGATTACTTGGAGGAGAAGGAGGAGGAGGTGGAGGGCCTCTAAATCTGGTGTGATATGCTGATGATGCCAGTATGCATGAACCAACCTTCGGGAATGGGAATAATAAAAAAGAAAGAAAAATAAAAAGGTAGCTAAGTCAGTAAGAATTCTGGAAAAGTATTTGCAGTATTTAAACACACATTGCGGAAATGTAAATTCGCGTCCTAATTTGGGAGCCTCGTTGTGCCCGAGGTAGGCCTAGAAACAAGTAGATTTGGAGAAATTTAATGCCAATAACTGCCTCATTTCATTAACGTAATAAATAAGACGAATCTAAAACGATAATAAATAAATAAGTCACTAATGGCATTTTCCTTATTACATTCGAAAAGTGATTCTAAAACAAATAAACCTAATCTACTTGGTCCCAGAGGGACCTTATCCAGGCTTGGATCTCTTTGCGCCGTCGATCAGGTTCCCCAGGTCGCGCATGTCCAGTAGCAGGTACACCCTTTCTAGATGTCCTCCTTCATTACCCTCGGCATTCTGGCAGTCTATGACTCTTTTCCTCATCTTCCCCTCTAACTCCATTAAACCTTTCTCCAGATACTCCAGCCTTTCCGTTGACCTAGTAGCCATTTCCCTCCATTCATTAATTGACTCCATATCAATCTTGTGTTGTTCCAAATGCTCGGCCTCGGACTCGTGAACTCTTTTGCGTAGTCTGTTATACTTCACCTGTGCTTCAACAACTTCATCTATGACCCTGTTCCCTTGACCGACTCCTGGCTCGACTATTCCCGCTATTCTATCGTCCAACCATGATGGGTAGAAGTACACATGCCCTGCGTGGTATTGATCTGGCTCGATGGTGTCCCTTTCCACAATGATCTTCAAATACCACATGTGTTGAGCTTCATATTTGTACGGGATGTCATCATCGTGAACTCTTTTTCTACCAGTTTGTCTCATGACCCTGATAGGAACATAAGGGTGTATACCCCTTAACCCGATCAACACCAGATGCGGAACATACCTAGATCTGATGATGAATTCACTGGTAGGAAACCATTCGAACATCCAATGAACCTGGTTCTTGGTCAAATTGTCAAAAAACTGTACCCATTCTGTAGCATTCTCTGGTTGAGCAAACCTGTCTGGGATAAAGGTCATTCTTTTGGGGTGATGGAAAGCTATGTGATCATTCCACGGTCTCCGTGGAAACTCTTGGCGGTATTGGCCTCTTTGGAGATGTTCTAACAACCAAATCTGCAACAACAAGTTACAGCCCTCGAAATGTTTGAACCCGTTCTGGCAACGATCCAAAGCCCGATATATTTCTGCTATAATCATAAGAAAAATAGTGTATGTTTGTCCCTCGATTCCCTGCATCAAAGCTTTGGTTACCATGGCCAGTCTGGTGTGAATCCTGTCCCTTTTGCTTGAAAACACTATCATAACCAAAAAGCAAACGATGAACATGAAAACCCTACAATGAATCCAACCCAAGGAAGTGATGGAGAACTCGTCATGAAAGATACGATAAGATTTATTGTGTCCGTATCGTTCATAAAGGAAGTCAAAAGGTATGTAGGACTTTTTCAAACATACCAAGTCGTCATTCTTTCTTAAGCCCATCATTTTCAGAAACCCCCTGGGGATGCTATTTTTCGGTACCAATAAACCAGGACTGTCCCAAGGTAGTCCAGTGAATCCCCCTATTTCCTCCAAAAGAGGAGTCATTTCTATGTTTCCAAAATGGAATAAGGCCTTTTCTATGTCCCAGAACATAGTAGCAGCCTCGATCAACGTGTTATTTGGTTGGATGTCTAATAAGGAATGTAAGTTCCCGAGGACCCTTTTCATATGATTTTTGTCTCTTGACGGAAGGTCTTCCCACCAAACTAGCAATAACGGTGGTATGTTTTGGACCATGTCGAACCTGGGGACTTCATGCCTAATTTTTTGCAAAACAAACATAGTTAGACCCTTTCCCCCTCCGGATTCGACTACTTATACATTAATGATTAGCGTTTAGGCATTTATTTCTCCAAATAATGCACAGATCGTGGTTGCGTCCATTTGGATTATGGAAACCCCGGTGGACTTTGGACAAGGCTTTCCTTAAAGAGTTATTATGCTGACAACAAATTAACCCAGACTATGTTTGACCATGATGCATGTACAGTTATTATCAGAGTAAGCTTTCTATAGAGGTCTAGACTGGTACCCTCAAGTGGACAACTTGAGGGGGAAAGGAACGGAACCGTCGACTGCACCGTTGATTGACTAATTTTACCACAAATAAGTCTTTACGAATTCAAAAGGGTGATATAGGAAGAGCGCAGACACTCATCAAATGTTGCTATGGTATTAATTACGCATAAGTGGAATATGATGTTGAACATGTATTTATGTAAAAGAAAATAACATGTTGTCAAGCATTTGCACGATGAATAATGATAAAATGCGGTATTTAATAATTGTAAAGGCATTTAAGAAAGAAAACAAGGACACAAGTCAGTTTCCATAGTAAAAAGTGATAAAACTGGAAAGAGAAATCTAGTGAGCATTAAGGAAGGTAGGCAAATAAATTCACATAGAGTGGAAAGGGGAAAGGGTGTGCTAGTATTAACGGAACAATAAAGACATGCTTAAAGACTAATTCACAAACAAGTTCATTATGGTAAGAGCCTAAAGATATCCCCAACAGGGTCGCCATGCTGTCGCGCCCCCTTTTTCTCGCGAAATCGAGTTTTGACATTTTTGGGACAACTCCTTTTGAGAGGGTAAGGAAAAAGAATTGGTTTAGAGTCGCCACCTAACGGATTAAGGTGCATTAGGGCACCTAAAGCAGATAACTCATGTTATACCAGTTTACATCCCCAGAGATCATGTAAGGGCTCAAATTACCTTGAGGGAAAGATGTTAGGCACCCCTCGAGGTCCACAACGGTGGGTCCTGGCCGAACTTAAATTAAGTGAATTAGTCTAAGGAAAAGAAAACTAATTAATAGGGATGGGGGTCCTAAGTTTTTTTAGCCTATAGGATCACCTCATGCAATACTTTGTAACTCCCTCAAGTCGGGGAGTTACTTATGGTATTTAGCGCACGGGCTATCATCTCCTACTACCCGATTACTATCTTTAAGTTGTTACCTAAAGCGCTCTAGTTGATTATAGTTTGTTTCCTATGCATGCTCTACCCGTCCCTTACCTATGGCCCTCGAGGAATTAGGACCTCTATTTGGGATAGTTCTAGACTAAACCTCAGTTGCTCAAAATTGTAAAAGACTAGGCGACAAGCTGTAACGACCCGGTCGGTCGTCCCGTAGAAATTGCATTATTAGTGTTGTAATTGCCTTGTCATAGGTTGGTTATACTATTATTGATGTGTTAGAGTTGGTAGTCTTGAAATCGAAATGGTTGTAGTGAGAGTTTAGCCACTTAGTCCTTAAAAATAGCCTTAGAGTTGGAAAAGTCAACTGAGAGTTGGCTTAATAGGAAACGACCTCGAAATGCGGATTTTATGGCTTGGATAGCTTCGTTAGGTGATTTGAGACTCAGGAGTGTGTTCAGAATATTTTCGTGATGTCCGGTGTAGAATTAGGCTTGAATTGGCGAAAGTTAGTTTTTGGCGATTTTCGGTTGGCAGTGGAAAATAGGCTATCGGGGTCGGAATAGAATTTCGGAAGTTGGAATAGGTTTGTAATGTCATTTTGGATATGTCTGCAAAATTTCAGGTCAATCGGAGTTGTTTTGGATAGTTTCGGCATCGTTGGAGGATTTTAGAAATTTCAAAGTTCTTAGGCTTGAATTTGATGTGATTTTGGAGTTTTGAATGATCATATATGAGGTGTTAGTATGTTTGGTTGGGGTCCCTGTCACACCTCCTTTTTCATACGCCCCAAAGGGGTATGGGAGTTTTTTCACTTAAAGTGACATTATTCGAAATGGGAATATTTTTTTTTTATTAGAGTCGCCACTTGGAATAGTTTATTTGGTGTCCCAAGTCACCGGTTTAAATCCCAAATTGAGGAATTTTGACTCTGTTTAAATTGTCTGCGAACCAGAAATCCGGGTAAGGAATTCTGTTAACCCGGGAGAAGGTGTTAGGCACTCCCGAATTCCGTGGTTCTAGCACGGTCGCTTAATGATTAAACTTGGCTTAAATTGTTTAATTACTCACTTTTAGGATATATTTGTATTTTTAACCTTTCTTATTATTCGATTATTTAAATAATTAACTCAATACGAGTCACGCGTACGCATACTCGTTTAATTCGACGTGTCAAGAATCATGTAACGCGTATGATGCAAGACTAAGTTGCCTAGTTGAATCATATGATATACCATGCATAAAATATACTTGTTAAGTGTTTAGTGGAGT